>DWQQ01000432.1:0-11554 GCA_018244775.1 Oxynetra roscius flavomaculata
CTAGCGCCCCGTCGCGGCCGCCCCGGTCAACTGTGCAAGCAGTTTGCTTCGGAAAAATGGATTGTATAGGTACTTTGGAATTCCAATTACGTAGTACGGGACGTTACACAAAATTCAGTAGCGGTTCTTATTTACTGTTACGTCAGTTGATATTGTACGATGGATTTTGGTGCAGCCATTACAGGCCAATGACGCGCGATACGCCACCTCGCGGTGTAATCGGGTCGGCGTAGTTTTACTTACTTAAGTTCAACTGTACTTTGGTATTTAATTAATTGATGTTGAAATAATGGCCATAATATACACATAAATAAAAATAATGACTACCGAACGTATCTAGACGTAAACGATCTTTAATCTTGTTTAAAAGGTAAATACCAGTACCTATTGCTTGGTAACAGTCGACCAATGGAAAATGTCGATGTAGTTAGTAGCAATGCGGATGGAAATAGCGACGGTGGTCGTTTTTCTGTCGCCAAGAATTATAACGACATAGTCTGATAACTATAAAAGCATGTCCTACACGCATATAAATGGCATTAAATATTAAATTTCCAAATGACTTTCTCTGTTATCAATGTAATTTGCGTATATACTTGTAACAATAAAATACGGAAAATAATGCTTATGTAGGTACAGCGATAGAGATAATAATATAAACTTGCTTTTAGCAGAGATTTCACGATTTCAGGTTTTAAGTGGTATGTTTATTGTCAAAATTTAAGTATCTCAGTTTAGATTAATATGGATATAAAAAGATGTATGCACGACAAAAGAAAAATATGGTTATATGACAGAGGCGCTGTTACACTTTATTTGGCTAGAAACCATTTATGCTTATCTTGTTTACCTTATTTATATACTTACCTTATTTATATACTTACCTTATTTATATAAATACATATGTATATTTCAGATATTTTACTCAATTACAAAATATGTCTTTCATAGAAATGACTAAGTTTACATTAATAAGTATTTATATTGATTGTTTACGAAACATCGGCAGCCATTTTGAATTTGTCGCCATGGTGATAATAATAAAAAAAGGGATTGACAGTTTTTGAGAAATTTGAAGTAAGTATACAGAAATAATGCTAATATAATAAAATATGAAGTGAAATGTAACAACTACTAAAGTGGTTCAAAAACTAATTGTATATACCGATGCAACATATGCAATATTATGTGCTACATTTAGTACAGCTGCACTAACTTAGGTATTAAAAGATGTTCTAAGCGTAAAGATATGTTTCTCTGTTAGATATTCCTGGCCTAACAGAGTCGCCAGATCGTATAATGGAATTGAATATGATTATATGAAACTGGATATTGTTGAATTGGTTGTTAAAAACGAAAGTAAAGTTTGTAAGAAATACTGAAACAGTGTCAAATAACTTGCAATAATTTTGTTGGTTTATATAGTATATGATTTTGTATCATTTCATTTCAATATGTTGTCCAAGCTTTTGTCCAATATGATACAAAGAGACAGGGTCTTAATATAGGGTCGAGAAAAGCAGGTAAGGACTTGCATCTTTAAATCGGCAATGCACTACTGTGTCGATAATTTTATAAAACTAGGAAAAGCACATCAAAATACAAATTAATTTATGTATGTAGGTATAATAAAGCAGTCGGCGTTAAATTAAAAAGTAGTTCAATGATTTCATTATCCTCAAACGCGCGCAATATGATTGCAACGCACGGATTCTTTTGTAATGTTATGCAATATAAATAAAGAGGTGAATTTTTAACTAATCAAAAATATGTAAAACGTCTAGTCAGATCGTAATTTTTGAAATGTTATTATCTAAATACTGCATAATATAAACACGGGTAACTATGGTTAAAAGAAAATTTAACAATATTTAAACTTAAATCATAATTAATTAGTTTAATACAAGTTACATAATAAGTGACTTAATGATTTTTCCCGCCTAAGCTGCTTGGCGTGTAATAAAAGGAAAAGTTGATACAAACCGCATTTGTAGGCGAGAAAGTTGTAGTCGAATGAGATAATTATTGTATTAGCGCTACAATGAAAATGACTAGAATTATTTTTGTTATTTTGCGATATAATGCTTATGTTGTTTCGTTTTTCCTTTGAGCTATTTTATATGATTACAGAAATTTAAGGTAGATTGAAGCCGTCGTCGATATTTATTCATATTACACGATAACAAATGAACATCGAGTTGCGTACGATAAAAGGTTTCCCCCAGAAATGAGTGTAGCTGTTGTGGCCACTTGGACAATAGCCTCTTCTTTTGGATACTTTGACTAATTGCTTGAATAAATGCTAAGTGTCAATAACAGTAATGCTTTTTTTTTGCTAAAACTGTTAACAATAATAATGTGTATTTGACCAAAATGGTGCATTTTAGAATTTGATATGTGTATTGAATATCACAATAGGATACCCTGTGTCGTAAGTCGCCGATCTGTCCCTCTTCTCAGTAGTACTCATAGTACATAATAATAAAATTACTACCACTATTTTGGTCAAATATAATATAATAATTAAATATATTTTCCTACTGTAAATACCTACCGTATAATAGAACTGCTCCACGCTGAAACGTTATGTTTCTAACGATTACAAATGAACAAACAACATAGCGTATTGATCAAAGCTACATATATATCAATCAGCATAGGCGACGACAGATGGATGTTTGAAATTAGCACCGACAACATGTTTGATCGGACGAGATCGCGTGTCTGCCGAGATGAATTGAACTAGACAGTTAATTGTTTTTTATTTCATATCTCTTCGACGTTAATATGTACGATTATTATGTACGACTTTTCTAAGTAATCAGTAAAAAAAAATAGAGATAATAAATATAAATAATTCTGGCCTTATTATATTCGTTCCTTTTTTTTTAAATTTGATTATTAATTTTACAACAATAGCCCGTTGCTGTCAGGCATAACAACGGACAATTCTGCATCTGGGTCAAGATATTCAAATCATCTTGATTGCGGCTTCGGAGTTGTATGACAAAACCACGACGTTCCACTTTCCACTGGCTAATTCTCCATGTTTCTGTTATGGAAAACGTCACGCTCGAGCTCCTATGTATGCATTGAAGACGTACTTTATCCATACGAGGAAAAATTCCTCGGTATTTTAAATATGCACTTTAATAGATAGTATGGTATGTGGATAGGGTTAAAGGAAAATAATAAAAATAATTAATATAAGCAATTTATTTTTTGATTTTTAAAATTAATTTTAAAATTTTATAGCTTTTAATAGGTCTTTTCATATCTGTTTTAAAATATTTTTTTTTTGTTATATGTTCTTTTCTCCCGCCTTAAGAACTTATTAACAACAACGTACGAACTTCTTGAAAATAAATGAGTAGGTATATAAATAAAGTAGTATACGTGTTTCTCGTAAGTTCAAATTATCTATGTATATACTAAATTCAATCAAGAGTCTGCAGTTTCACTGTGAAAGCGTAGAGTTTTTTAGCAGCGCTTACAACCTCATAAAGCTTCAATGTGTGTTAACAACGATACATGTGTCATAAAAATTCTCGATGTCCATTTATCAGCTACTGATTGGCCCGTTAGCACGGTGGTTAGTGAATCAGACTGCTCAGACAGACGTTGCGGGTTCGATTGCAATTAGAGATAGACATTTGTGAACAGCAACCGTTGTCCCGTGATTGGATGTAAAAATATATACATGTATCTGTATAAGTGTGTATTTATGGATATATGTAATTTATCAGCCGTCTGGTTACCATAAACAGGTTATTATCTGCCTAGATTGTTATCAGATGACCATGTGTAGAGATGTCTTAAGATATTTACTATACGTTATTACTAGTTAAGTATTTTATAACATAACTATACTGCATCGGTTTTGTGCGTTCCAGCGAATTTATATGAAAAAAAATGTTAGCTCTAAATATAGCATATGGAGATATGCATATACCATTTTGACCTTCCATTTAGTTCGTTGGGTAACTGGTTTAACGAATTCACATTCCAAGGAATTTCGATTTTCTCTTCTATCGATATATTTTTTACTATAAAATACAGACTATCTGCTTACTCACCTAAATCCTTGTGTACATACTTACCCAAATACTATTAATTCATGTAACGTTTTAGTCATTTAAATTATGTTGCAAACGTTGATAAATTTTTAAAAAGGTTTTATTACTTTATTAGATAAGAAAACGATTAAACGATTTTGTCGAAAACAACGGATCGTATTTTTGTTTTCAGTCGCGCCATTTTGTAAGAGCGAGACGGAATGACAGAAGCGTGTGAATCTATCCCTGTCTCACGGTGACTGCAGCTTAAAACATTCGATTTAATTTTTAAATAGCATTCGATTATATTCCGTATATTGGTTGTAAGCCGTTCCAATTTTATTAAGTGCAACATTATAAGTAGTATTTATGACTTGGGTTCATGTTGAGAATGCCAGTAGCTTTTAAATCCGTCCTTTGTAATCTAGCTTTAGGTTAACAATAAAGTTTATATAAATAATTCTTTTTTAAAAGTGCTTTCGTGTAAACTTTGTAATCAGTAAATTAACTTACTTTTAATCATATGCCAGGTATACAAATCAATATTGACTCTATACGAATTAACACTTTTTTAACACACCTGTCATTTCTTGCATCGTTCTAAAATCCGGTTTAGTTAAATACAGGTGCATGCGATCAAAAATGCAATTATTTAACTAAATTAATTGACGGGTGCATGCAATATATTTAAATAGTATATATTATGAACTGGAAGCGTCGTATTGCTTTATATTTTAACTATAGAAAATCATAATGGTAATATAGAAATTAATGTGATGTAAATCGGTTGCAATATATGAAACATCACATGCAGATAAATTATATTTTTACCTATATAACGATTCCATTTTGCAGCAACAATAGATGTGTATAATGTTAAACATAACATTAAACTGCATCGTTAGATGGCCGAGCAAATCATAACACGTACCATACCTCGTGTGTTAAGATTAATAGCTAAGATTCACCTCCTATTACAAAATAACATAGGCTTACACGGCAAAATGCGAAGTGTATATTAAATTTGTACGAGCCGGCTTGATAAACCGGCTGGACAGCCTTGCCGGCCGCGGAGGTCGCTTGTTCTGCGCCGATTCAAGCGATCGATTGTGCATTTATGTATAAAACCAATACAGTATTAGTCAGCCTGCACATGAACTGAGGAAAACTGGCCTTTGAATATACAAAATATAGGAATATTGTCTTATTATTCAAGAAAAATACACTACGATGAATAGGTACGATAATGAATACCACGCTTTAGCTTAACCCACGCGAGATAGTAACGTGTCAGTTTATGACTTTTGCTATGATGCTTAAGACTTTGATATATATAGATATCATATAAAATATAAACATTAAAACGTATCGTTGATGTAGTTAATATGACTACAATTTGTACTGCATATAAAGTTCTTAAAAAATCGATAAATACTGGTGCCGTTCTAAACTATGATATTGTACTCATTGTTTTTATAGTTTGTATTGACGTACACTCAACATCAATAAACTGCTCACATTTCACGCTCGAATGCGTCCGCTCTCTCCAGATTTCTCGGGTGGTATGAAAATTTGCATTCAAGTGCATTCAAAACCAATTACAATTAAGTACATCAGATAAGATAATAAATTCTAACATCATATATGTACTTGCCATCTAAAGAGAGCGAAGAGAATACGTACAGGTGTATCTTAACACGGCGATATAAAAATCACTATCGTCATTTATAAAGCTGGATAGTATCTAGATCAGTGAGTATGTAAGCCCGGTGTGGAACATCATTACTTGCATCGATAAGCTATCGGTGGTTTGGATAAATATGTATTATAAGCTTAATATGTGATTATAGTTGATCTTACTCAAACTACCAATGGGAGACATTGTTACATTTTTGTAACGCATAACTCACAAAAAGGCACCCGAATAGCCACACAAGCCAAGCCATCCCAGGCCAAGTTATTCCAAGCCAATAAGAGGTGGAGGAAAATATTGGCGCCGAAATTTACAAATGTTGTAGTTTACATGAGGATTTTCATTATCAGTCATATGAAGAGAATCTTCTGTTACTTTGTTAGTACATATTTATACAACGTGAATAATGACTCGCATGCTCGGAACGTCTCGTCAAGTGACCTCGTGTAAAAGATGATCCATAACAATGAAACAGAAATTTTATCTTCATCCATACAGATCTATTAAATTACAAACGAAAGTTTCGGTAGATAAAATATTATTCACCATTTAGAATACCAATATTTTTGTTTAATTATTAAATAGCACCGTAAATAATGTATGACACGAATGACAATTTATTAAACAATCAAAACGCGAAAGTGTTTGTTTGTGAAACACGACCATTACACTTGTCATATATCATTCTCAGAGACTTGTACAAATTTACGTAATATGTGCGTTATGCAGATGAAGCGGCGCGTGAGTCAGACCGTGTCTTTGCCACGGATTTATCTGACACTGACCTTCTTGCTTTCAATTTATTTCAAACTGTTCGTTCGCACACGCAAAAACGTTCGTTTGGGTGAAAACGCGTCTTCAAATTCTATCTCTTAACTTCATGTTTATATTAAAATATCATAATTTAGACGTAGATTGTTAATTTGGCAATTTTTTCATCATCTTTAATCTTGAAAGCTAACAATAACCTGAATTGGCGTCACATCGTCCGGCGGCCAATAATATAATTACTCACCCGCAGTGAGCTAACGTCTGATAAATATTAAACAATTTGAACTATAAAGGTAATGAATTTGCGTCAATTCATATAAGTCAATCGATTTATATACTAATCAGAAAATATGTAACTCATGAATAGATAGTAAGTATTGCAGCTCTCTCACCTATTAATATCCTTAAAATTAATATTAATCAATTTATATTCTTATTAACACCTAATATTAACCAAACCAATCGACACTCAACGGTCCCACTCCTATTGTCTTGTTCGAGGTCGTTTGAAGATGTCTATGGACGGGTGCGGGTGCTTTTTTTTATTTGAATAGAGTGACAAACGATCATGTGGCAGTCACGATTGGCCACTGTCGTCCATAAAAATCTGTAATCTATCTTAAACAGGACTATTTATTATATTCTTGGCCGGTCAACAAGAGTTGCCACTCTCGAGGACTGAGTCGCCTCTAGTATACACGTGGAGCGGCACCATACCGCTCCTCTTTGTTCTCACTGATTGCCGCTCTCTTGACTGGAAATGAGTAAATTGTCTATAATATTATGACACGGAACCACTTAACATTGGTATTGTCATACCAGTTTTTACTAACATGTGCGTAAGCGAGCACTGTTATTTGAATAGCTTCTACTGTAATCTGTAGTATAGTGGACACAAAGACTTAGAGTATATTTTATTGGCAACAAATTTCGAAGTCAATTTTGTTTTCGTTGAAACTTGTAGTATGCATTCCATTAAACTAGTATTCGATAGTCGTACAAACCAGGTGAGCCATGGAAAAATATTTGACAAAGATAAGAGACTGTATTCCTTTGTATTTAACAGATTACAAAAATAAGGATATTCTCAATGCATCTCTATATAGATATTGAAGTTTAGATGTTTTTAACAAAGAAAGTAAAACATAAAGGTTACACGCGTAAATATAAAGTTCGCGCATAAGTTCTTTCTGTATGAACAAACTCCGATATTTCCTTTCTCGTCAAGTTCAGGTTAGCTTCAAGGGATCTCATTAAAATTTAATTCCTAGCGGATTTGGACTTCGAAGGTACGCCAAGGAAATTCAGAAAATCAAACAGGTAATGTATAATTAGGGTGTATTTAAAAGACAATCACAGCGTAGTTAGGTAACTTACTATGATCAATACGGATACGGATTGGATTGGACACTGGTCTACCAAGGCGCACATTAGAACTCCCTCAAAATAACAAACACGCATTGATTGAGTTATATGTGATAATTATGTCAATGATAAAATATGGGCATCCATTGTGGTCGTTATACTTCTCTTGGATTGCCTTTGTAAGGCATAAAACATAATTTCGCAACTCCAAACAGAATGACAATGACCGAGTTATTAATGGTATATTGACCATTACCTGACTTCAAACCGAACCAAAAACGGGCGAACCAAAAATCCATTGGAAGTTCAGGACGATAACATTACGGCGTACGATTAATCAATTTATCTTTGTACTCCTGTAGACTTCCATTCGTAATAGCATTTCCGATTATATTTTTTGTAATGGCTTTAGTTTTTCATTTTCCGTTTCAATTAGCGGTCGGCTGCGCATCCGAGAATAGTCCTCACTAGGTCTACGCATCGCTCAAAATAATTCGATTTCAATTTTCAATTTCAGTTACGTTGCACTTTCAACACAGTCTCCTGCGGTAGGCTCTAGATATGTACGCTATGTACCTTTCCTTATATGTTTGTGTTCTATTAGTAACTAACTTAGTGTTTTATTGGCAACTGACTTAGTGTTTTATTAGTAACTAACTTAGTGTTTTATTAGTAACTTTGTTATGTTATGTAGGGTCTGTAAAAATAGTAGAGTCACTAAACTCAGATGATTAAAGTAACCAAAAAAAAAAGGAAAGAAAGGAAACCATTTATTAGTACACATATAGGCAAATAGATTATACAAAATCATATAATTACATTGTAAGAACATTTCTAAATGTATATAAATAATGCCTTATTGCCTTTTTAGTGTATTAAAATTATCGAACTGTTCTATGAGCCATTTATTTTGCTTTTTAATAATTTTAAGTGCATCTTGTGCTTTATGGAATCGGTTTCGGCCAGTTTGTTTTGGGGTGAATTGAATTAAATTCGTGCAGTTTTTTTTGGAGTGAGTGTGAAAGTCGGTAATGAATGTTGTGAAGTGACATTAAAACGAAAATTCTTTCCAATAAGTATGTACCTACCTACTTACAGCTTGTTGTAGAGAAATGATAAAACTATAAAATGATAGATGTTAAATAAGAAGTGACAAATGTAACATGCTCCGTTGGTTCGGACATTTAGAAAGAATGGATGATGAAACAATGACAAAACAAATATACAATGCGAGTGTTGATGGACGTAGGTGCCGAGGGAGGCCAAGACTCACATATTTCGACCTTATAGGTCAGATATTGGCTAATGGGGAAGTCAAGAGCCTCCGAAACCGGCGTGTATGCATGAAGAGACTGATGAATGTGGACGAAGCGCGTCAGGTTTGTAAGGAATGAGATGTTCGGCACTCGGTGCTGTCTGCCTACCCCGCTAGGGACCTGGCGTGATGGTTATTTATTTATTTTATTTATTTTACAAATGTAACATTAAATTAATTGAATAATATTTAAGCATATATTGCAAGTAATTTGATTAATAGATGTGATTATAGCATAAACGAATTTGTTAAAGACAATCAATGTTCGGGGCACGATCGATTAAAATTTTCCAAATGATTAAATTGTTTTTATTTTTATTTTAATTAAGCTACATATTCTTGTAATATATGTGACACGTAATTTTTAATATTTTAAACATTAAACGCAAAATTGCATTATAATAAGTAGTTAATTTCGTTTATTTATTTGAATTTTAATATTCAATATATGTACGCCGAGTTTGTTAGATTAAGAGCACAATTACAATTATAGATGTAACACTACATAACCACTTACTTGAGAAATGATTGATTAATTGAATGATTGAAATATGACAGTAGCATTGTGTGTTAAGATCGTATTGTATTACGTATTGAGAAAAACTTACGAAAAATTGTATTACGAAGATTGAAATTTATACTCAATTAAATATATGTTGTGTTTTTATTTTGCTTATTGACGATGAAAATCATTACTCAGATTTATATTATCGTAAATCGTTTATTATGAAACCGATCAGATGTGGCCTCTTTGTGATAATCAAATCTTAACTCTATGACTGGTTAATATAGTCTGCGTTTTATTAGTGACTGTGACTGTTATAGTTTCTATGCACAAAAAACACGGTTAAAAAACCACAAAAGCAATTTGTTTCACCGGCTATAGTCAGGCATCTTATAACTCAACTTATACACGAGTATAGGTTATAAATATGTAGGTAGGTAGATCAAATTACTTATTAATAGTTATTCCCCTGAATACAACGGAGGTAGAAATATTAAGTTTCATTCATTAGTACATTATTTATATATATATATATTAGTATGTATATAAAATAGACAATAGGACGAGATGAAGCTATAAAATAGGACAAGGTGACGATATAAGATATTGGTTCCATTAAAATTAACGCGTTATATGGCTATTAAAAGTACTTTGACGTCGATATTCGCGAATGGTCGCTTATCTCTACTTATCTGAGGTATTCGATACAAATTTAGTTCCTACGTAATAAGGTGTCATAACAATAGTGTTCGTTTGTGTAATATTTACCGCACAGAAAATATTATCAGGTACGTATATAAGTAGGTATGATCTGCATATATCACAGTATCTATACAATGCAAATTAAATGCTAGAATCAATATTAAAGCAGATTTATTTATTTTTTTAGAAATATTTTCTATCTTTTCAATTTGAATATCTACACGTTAACTAGTTGGGAATGTTGATTTTATTAAATGAAACCTAATAATTAAAGAGTAATTATTTAACCGGGTATCGCATGCAAGTTATAAATAAAGTACTAAGCCAACATAAACGAGCAGGGACAATCTCCACCGGATCACGGGAGAAGGAGTGTGTCTATTTATACATTGAACAGGCGAGCCTAGTCAGAGCGCGGGGCAACGACCATAAGATGCACTGCCACGGTTAATTTTTTAAAAGTCGTTGCCCTTGAAAGCAAATGTAGCATGTTACAACATCAATCAACAGCGAGCGTATTAACTAGATATGCAGATAGCTGAACATTCCATACTTAATAACTACTAACACAATGTTAAACGGCTAAAAGTAGACCATAATAACGATAATAATAAGCGCTAAATGTCTTAAAAAAATGAATTTAAATTATAATGATATATAAAATGTCAAGTAAAGGGCAAATAAAAAGGTGATTAAAATAATGCATGGCAAAAAACGCCACGAGACATTAAATCCGGCCATTGTCAAGAACAGGAGTTAATAAATAATAAAAAAATGTCCGTCATTGAAAGATTGTGCTCGTGTTATTACATTAATCCCTTGTCATCTATTTTGTATAGGGCAAGATAATTTAACACGCCAAGTTACAGCTGTATACACTTACCGCGATAATATTATTATAAAATATGTTTATGGAACCAAAGCTCCTTCGTTGATGTCTTTGCTATAAGAGACGCAATGTGTTTAGTAATTTTATCAAATTCATAATCTTTATAAAGATATCTCTTAACATCAATCAAGGCAACTTTATCTTGTCGGGTCGTTCGTTCAAGATAATTTGTGATAGATGAAAACTAATACTTTTTTGGCAATTTTATGAACCTAATAAAATGAATTTGGAATTGTATTAAGCGTATTTATAAAAAACA
>DWQQ01000433.1:0-11551 GCA_018244775.1 Oxynetra roscius flavomaculata
GCACATCCAAGATATACATGTTCATCCACTTGCTCCAGCACTACATCATCTACCACTACTCTTGCAGTAGTTTGAATGAATACATACGTTGCATAATTTTAGATTTCAAAACGTTTAACAATTTTTTTTAAACAGAATATTTCCCAATAAATGTTCTGTATACTTACATCTGATTGTTCACAAAATTTTACAAGAATAACTTTTAGAACCATCGTTAGTTTTTCTTAGAGAATAACACATTAATGGTGTAGTCAGGAAACTGCAAATATAAATATGTATGTAGGTAGTTGGCGAGACACAAGCTTTTTTATATACTACTTCTGGGCACGGTTATCTCCCAGCTATATATAATATGATACTTACCCCTTCATTGTTGGATAAAAAAGGAAATTGTCGATCCGACCAATGCAACCGTCGCCATAAGTCAATGGTTTAATAATCCCGATTAAGTCCTTCCTACAGCTGAATTATCGAACAAGCACGTCACAAAACGCGCTCACCGTGTGTAATGAACCACTACATAGGGGCGCGACATTTGGCGCAAAACTTGCCTGTAATTTGCTATAAATGAAGGTGAGGTAAAAAGTTGTTAATCCTATAGCACCCCTCTGCTTATGGTTGATGTATGGATACTCTTCCTACATGTGTGCGATAATGTAGCGTTTACCTTACATTTTGGCTTTCAAATATTCCAAAATGTAGCAATATCATTTCATTTGACTTTAAGACTGGAATTTGTTCCAAAAACTACATATTTTATTGAAGAACAGAATACTATTGCGAATATTGTTAAAAAAATATTGCTGTATACTTTTTATGCGAATCGAAATTTTATTAACATTAGTTTATCCCACACGTGGTGCATACAGACATCTCCCAAAGCACACCGCTGCGCCCGATCGCTACCGTGCGTCCTTTGAATATTTGAAGCGTAAAACATATCCATGCCTTAAAACGGATCATCGACATCAAACACGTCTGCGATGGGTTTTATCAACTCCACAGCACTCATCGCGATGTAGCAACTCAAAGCAATTAATATTTTAATTGGGCATTCGTTGTTACAGCTGATACTGCTCGATAAGTTCCGTGTCGCTAATATCGTCCCCCTCGCGTCTCGAGTGCCTGTTTGATGTGGGTGTTTAGGCGCTTTTTGCACTTTGCGCCGCATTAAGTGCTTCTGTGTGTGAAGGAACGCAGTTTTAATGGTTGTTTCGTTAATGCGCCCCTTTGATTGGCCAATTATAAGTTGCCTTATTCTGTTCAATCGTATATGATTTTGGCAAGAGGTGTGATGTTTTGTTGATTATAGCTGTTGGTTTCCTAAAATAGTTTATAAAAGTACTATATACACTGTCCTCTAACTGTATTGCTATAATCTCACCAATTGCAAATTCAATCGAATAAGCGTCAAATCATTTCACTCTACGTTATGACACTTATTATTCTAACACAAATTATTTCTGTATACATAACATTATCTCATTCGTTGCTTATCGCATGATGCTCCCAACCCTTTCGCGAGTTTTTATACAAACAGAAGCCCCAATTAAGGTGGCGCGTACAAGTCAACCACGCTCGGAGCCGGCTAACAAAGGAAATCGTTAAGCAAATATATCGGCGGCGTGCCCCTCGCGGCACTAAATATTAAGTGTTAATAATGTCGCCGACACCCCTTGCGCTGCAGATCAAAAATTCAACGCTTCGTTCCTGAGCACCGCTACCGAAGGGCTGCTGCGATCCGAACTCGTTACCCATTCATCCGGTATCGGGAGACGACGACTTCGCTTGAACTTTCGACTCATTGTATAAAATATCACCTTCAACTCCCTAACAGCTGGATAATACCATGATACTCAGAACTTATCGGAATTAAGGGATGTCGAACTTGTTCTTTGTAAGTTTAAATTTTTAACGGATTCTGCAGTTACAATTGATCTCGTCAAATCGAATGCGGTTGCTGTACTAGTCAGTATGATACTACCACGCAACATACATATCTGTGGCTCTATGACATGCCTTTAGCATGCTCTCCCGCAATGAGAAGTGTTGAGGCCATAGAGAACATTGCCTCGAACTCTTAGGTGTGAAGGTTTTTCCTCACGAAGTTTCCTTCTCTGTTTCAAAAAAATGATGTTTAATCTCTTATCTATCTGCCATAGTAACTTTTAAGTTTATTTATCTTAATATTTATCAATAAAAGGCTCTTAGAATTACACTAGTCTGATAAGATTTTATGCGTATTTACGTACCATATTCTTTATCATTGCATTACCGGATTATTAATCATCTTCATCGATAAATTATCAATAACACAATAATTATAATCAATTTCAATTACTACTGCAGGTCAAATTAAATGTAAATCATCTCTTAACGGTACACGTAGTATTTTTTTATATATAAAGTCAAGTTACCGTTCAAATAGAAAGAAATGATTCGTTTCACCCCTTCCAAGGGGTGCGCGGACAATTTTCAAACTCGTTAACCATTCATCGAGTATCGGGTGATAATAACTTCAGTCGACAGTTCGAGGTGACTTTGTAGAAGTTTAAGGTCGGATTATTGGCTTTGGGATTTGTTTGCTTGTATCCTTTTTGGGTGGCGGTTATTAGCAATATCAATACTGATTAATACGACTTTAATTAACGTTATTAATATTTAATATCTCTTATTGGGATGCAGTTGAATATGGTTAGGAAAGATGATTCTTTCGCTTTTTTTATGTTTCGTGGATAATTTAGAAGCTCATGAATGATGTTATGATTCTAACTGGATAGTTGATTGATAACCATGGCTATAAGGAGTGATATGTCTTTTGAAAGGCGAGGACTCGACCGTGCAATACTGTAAATAGTAGATAGGTTTTTTAAGAGCAAATTTTTTTATAAACAATCCATAGGATCAGTTCAAACACTAATGCTCTTCTAGGTCTTTTATTAAGTACAGATGAGTGTCTGACTTTAACCTTTAACCTTAACATTACACTAATATACGGTGACAAATGAATAAAATCTCAGTTGTATACTTTAGGTTTTTAATATATTTAAGATCGTCAAACTTTTTGCGTATGTATTAAGGAACGTAACTAAAATTTTACATTTGGCCAAACGTTGGCATCACAATCCCTGGTAAAATAAAAACAAAGTACCCGATGAAGTAAGTACATACATACACGTCTCCGTCATAATTATCGTGTGTGTATTGTGCTGTGTGTGCTCAGTGGATCGTCAAAAACATTACCGTTTGGTAATCTGGAATATCATGCGAACTCCATATTTTATCCTGCGATACCGTGTCTGTGCATTGCTGACTAGCGTGGCTTCAAAACTAGCGAATTTGACCCATACCTGTTTATGGTGGGATAGCGTATAGCATCTACCCACAAATATTTGTTTTATGATTTTTTTTAGAGAATATGCACTAGATACAACAATTTCGTTTAACAACCTGCGTTATATGTCCTATCATATCACGTATCATACCCATCGTACTTCATTTCGCCAAATGACTTACGTATTAATAATGCGTATAAATATATACTTCATCTTAAATAATAATAAATAAAGTATATTTTTTTTAACCCATTTCCAATTAATATCCTTTCGTCTTCTAGTTCAGAAATGTTACACTTGAAAGAAATTCCCGTCGCAAATTTGACTATTTTATTTACTAATACTCCTCTAACTTTTATAAAAAAAAAACTATGAATGTTGTTTTTAATGATCCGATTCAATCTAATTCAAAAAGGTATTACCTACTCCGCTATTCTCGTAGGCGCACACGGGAGCGCGTCTGCCGCACTCGCGACTGTCTGCTCGCCCGCGGCGACGTTTCAAGAGCGCACAGTTGAAAAATTAATATATAACAAGTTTTATATGAGATACGCTCGCATGTGTTACGTGCGTGTGTGTGAGCGTGCGTGTGCGTGTGTGTGTGCATTGAATGTTCGCCGGATTGCGAGCTTCAACTGATCTGTAGCTATTAATGTTCGTTAGTTGATTACATGAAGGCAATACACTGTCATATATTTTCTTTGTTCTTACGACAATTATCGTACATGTCTTACGTACACATTAGTTGACTTACGTCAGTTGGCTTGGAAGCAAAATCTCCAGAGGCTTAAGATTTGATAATAAAATGTAAATACGTGTAATGATACTGTTGTATCTTGATCAACAATTTTTTATCCCTCACTAATGAAACGTCAGGTATGACTTGTGCTAAGAGTTGTCAGTTAATTGAACTATAGAAGCATCTGTTTGACTGGCCCGTTGGTGCAGTGGTTAGTGAACCTGACTGCTGCGCCGAGGGTCGTGGGTTCGATCCCCACCCAGGACAAATATTTGTGTGATGAGCACAAAAGTATTTGTTGCGTCTGGGTGTAAAACAAAAAAAAAATCTATATAAGTATATATTTACATGTAGTTTATCAGCCGTCTGGTTACCATAACACGGGCACAGTTTACTCGTAAGTGCCTACTTTGGGATCAGACGGCCGTGTGTGGAATTGTCCCAAGATATTATTAAGATATCATCTGTCGTTTCACCCGAGCCTGATCGAGGACTTTTACTGCACTATTATATCTATAATATCTATATCTCAATTAACTAATGACGTTATTTTATTCGTACTTATTCAAATATATTGTCTTTCTTTCATGACAATGTCATTTTTACGAAACTATAAACAATTGAAAAATTAATTGTGTGTAAAAGTATAAAGTGGTCGTACACTGGGTGGGGTTATTTTGTTCAATTACAATGTTATCTATGGATGCAACGAGAGAACACCTCGAGGGTGGGTATAATACTCTCGAAAGGATGATCGTTAGCTCCCCGTACAATATAGCCCGAAGCCACTAATACCACCCTATCGGTGTGTCAGCGATACATTGTATTATAGTTTTCTAGCCGGATATTATCATAGCCTATGTTCACCTTATATTTGTTATCTTATTTTACGTTCGAATATATTTGGGCGAGCGATGCTACAATAATTTGTTCCTTTACTTTATGTTTTCTTTAACTTTAATTGGCGCTTTAAGGCTGTAAATTAACTTCATAATTCAGTATTTCAATAGCTGTATATCCAAGTTTCTCCTCGGGGTTACATTTGCGGTCGATTCATCGAAAGATGGCTCATAGCTCCCCATAAATTAGCCCGCAGCGCCCGATACCATGCTATCGGTCTGTTGAATGGTGTTAAATACCATGCTGTTAAATGGAATATCGAGCATATAATTGTTCTTCAGAATGGTTTACGAAAAATCCATGATACACTCATCAAATAAAGACTACGACCTTAAAAGCAAATAGGCAATTGGGGGCAACGTGTGTACGTATATATGTAAACAAAGATTTGTCAGAATAATTAGGTTATTAAAGAATTGAGGGCGGACGAAATGCCGTGATCCTCAAAGCTGTTTCTGTTAGCTCATTTTTGTACTAAGTTCCAATCAGTCACCATCGTGTGTCGAAATGTCAGATATGAAAATAATTCAATGGCTCAAACCTCTCGTCGTTTTATGAAGTTGAATATTAAAATTTATGAAGTTTAAGAAGTTTTATAAACCTAATGTAAAATTTAATAATAGAAATCATGGTAGATTAGTTAGTTTGAAATTTGTATACGTCTGGAAAGGTACCATTCAATTAAACGAATATGATTTTGTATATACCGTTAAAATATAAAATGCTTCACACAATACAATTATTATTACAATTAAACTAAACTTCGCTTACAGCAACATCAAATTTGACAAAAGTATAAAAAATATCTATCCAGTATCATAACTGACAGCAACACCGTTAAAATAAACACATGCAATTAAAAATATTATATTTGCTGTTTATTTTCTCCCTTGTTCTTTTTGTATGGCTTGTATTATTTGACAAATCACTGAAACTTGGTAACGCAAACGTATTTGCCCATAATACCGTGCACCAACTTTTTACGAGGAATCATCAAAGCGACCAAACAATACGAATGGTCCGACCCATTCAATATAGAGCATAGTTGGACAAACCCTTAAAACCCTTATCCAAACTCATCGCCATCCGTGACCAATAAACTTGAAACAGAATTTAATTCACACCACGCAAACGTACACAAATACATACATATTTTCGTCGAAATAATACGACAGTAGTAATTGAATCGGCCTCGGGCGAACTCGGGGTATGTCGTTAACGTTCCTGAGGGTTCTTGCTATAGCTGCTACCCTAGATATGCACTAGAATGCTCCTACAAAACAAAGCAACAAAGATGGAGATATATGGAGTGCGAGCCGAGTGAAAGGGACGGAGGTAATAGAAAGTGTTTATAATAAACAAAGGATGTAGTCTTATTGGTACTGCCGCTTTAATAGACTATTGGAGACCCGTCGGCAAAATTTCACCTTTGGAAGACGACACAAATTGCCGGGGTCGAGCTATGCCAATGTTTAGTCGGTGGCGATTTCGCTCTGAGCGCATTAAGATGTCCTTTGATGTTTTGCGGTCCGAACGTTGGGTTTGACCGGTTAATTAAACGTAGATCCTATCTATAGACGTGCGCGGTGATCGTTTTGTGGGATTATGCTCTAAATATTGCCTACTGCTTATGACGCGGTGTGTTTTTGGCCAATATTGGCTTTTGATATGGTTTAACAGTCATTTTGCCATTTAACATGTCAATTCATGAAATCACTGCTCATACAATCGAAATTTAAGTAAAGATATTTTATTTTTGTTTCCCCTTTTCACTGTAGTGAAACATTTTCTACGGTAGAGTGACCTTTGTTCCCTACGTGCTATTCGATGCGGATGTCATATAAAACTCAAAATACGTCTGACACAATGACATATGAGAGAAATATTTTAATAATCTTCCGAACTCCTCTAGCAGAGTTTCTTGACATGGAAGAATAATGGATTCAATCTTTGGAAGGTACTTCGTGCCGTCGAACAACGATTGTCGGCGATTGAGCGATGGCGGTGCCAAAAGACCATCGGGCTGACGTCCGATCCATCATAACTGCTATTTCGTAATCCGAACACCATTTCACCTAGATCTCCTCTCCACCCTTTCCCTCCTTAAGACGTGCAAGCCTCAGGGGATAGTGCACCGTATAGGGCGGTTCAAGTTAAATTGGACACGTTCCGCTGCAAATTATTTTCAGTACTAGTCCAAGCTGACGTTTCGATCTGTTTCCAGATGGATTAATTTGATTAGAAACCAACAGATGTTTCGAAACAGCGTCGGACGTGGGGAATTTGTTCGCTGCGCGTGTGCTACGGGAGTTTATTCAATAATGGCAGGACGTAGGCTTGAGGCTTAAGCGTGTGTTATTTATATTCAAACATATTAATAATCTTTAATGAATATAGATTCACCATTTTAAGATTGCTATTCGCTACATCGATCGAATGGTGAACCGAAGTAACGAATATACTGAAATTGTATTTTATTGAAATACTTTATTTCAATCAAATTAAGTATTGTTACACAAAACTGTAGAAAATGAATTACCACGGGCACTATGTTTGACCATTAGAAATTTCACGAACAAGGTCAATGACCCTTGTTTGAGAGATTCCTTCTGGATAGCAATGGTCGGCCCATTAAAATCAAATCCGGGCAACATTGAATTACACCGTAATTCTCGAGGTGAGGCGTTTCGTCGGTGCAGCTGCAATCAGAAGCATCGCGCAGTCGCCGCGCACCGCATTGTGATGCTGACCGCCAACCAATTATCCACCAGATAGACCTAATTGTACTTACTAAAAGCTCTAATTGAAAATCGTTACATTGAACTACCCTTGCATTCTAGGGACTAACAAATGGTTCACAAATTCTAAGCTGTTATTCAATTATATGTATTTGGTATATGTATATATAAACAAACATATTTATGTATTTTTTATTTATTTATGCTTTATTGATAAGCTAAAGCTAGGTCTCAAACGGCGGAGTTAATGCCTATTGGCATTCTCTCACATCTCAAAAATTACACATAAAGATGAAAATAAAGGGAACTGTTTACTTAATACGTTAATGCGACGCGGGAATGTTGTGGACTGCAAATAACTAAGTATGCAATTAAATCAATTCATTGCATTGTGAACACGATCCAGACCGTTGGAAAATTTAGCAGTCGCCCAAAGGAACGCGGATCGGACGAATTTAATTATTGTATTCGGAAATGGGCTAGAAAATTGAATGTTAGGGAGTTTCCATACTTCTCAATGGCAAATTGAATTATTAAAGATAACGCTAAGTGCAAATTTATATGAATCAAATAATAAATGTATTTAGAAATGGCCATTAAATTTTGTTTCCCTTGTCTGTATTATAGCGTGAAGCGTTGATGATGTCAATAATATTGCACTGCAGTCCGTTTTTTCAGAAATATAATACATACATGACTGACATTAGGTATAATTTTATAAATGTAAATGTTTTGTTTCATTCTGTTCGATTTTATACGACTATGATTCCGATATATATCAGAACTCCCATCGGGGATTTCAGGATGGAGTCCCGTAAAACCTAATTGATTTAGGGAAGAATGTGGTCGTGTTCTCGGTAGCGCCTATAGCATTTGGAGTTAATTTATCATTATTGCCTTAGGAGCTTCAGCGTGATTAAGAGCTTTTACAAATAAATTACAGCTGCCTTTTTGTATGATGGCCGTTATTTGATCATTGGTCACAATTTATGGGTCAAAGATTTTTCTAACCATTAGTTAATAAAAGAGACAGACAGATGCCTGCAGACGGGTGGAGTAGTAGCACAGTAATAATTAATCTATCTAGTTATCATTCACATTACTGATCATGTTAGATCTATTTAATCCACAGACAGTATCAATAGTTTAAATAGAAAACCTATTTCATATTAATATTTTACTCAAAATTAGGCATTATGTTGGATTCGTGTATGGGAAGTACATACCCACGGTAGGAAAAGAGCCAAAAAAACAAAAACAATATCCATCAAGGAAGAGTATCAATATTAAATCTCACTGGCATCCTATGAATATTTGACAATGACGCCGAACATTACCCGTCTTATTAGAATGATTCGGTATGCAAAATCCCATTCGAAAATGAGCTTTTATTGTGATCCTTTTGTGCAATAAAACTTTTTCGGGTATCGAAAATATGCCCTGTACCTTGTGGAAGTCGTCATCCGCGCGTCGCCCCCGAAGAGGGTAAAACAATAAATCACAAACATGCAAATCCCGCTAATAACTTGCACAAAACCGAAAACCATTTCACGGGCGCCGAAGCCGCCACCGCCTTGAGCAGGACTGGATTTACACGACACGACAGGAGACCGATACGATTCGTTATTTGACGACGCTGTAATAAATAGACGACCTGTTAGTGTTCATTACGGGTTAATGTTATTTTTAGATACAACTATTTTTTAATAATTTTTGGAATAAGTCCAGTGGCAACAAATAACTTCTCGACGCGACGCATGCGAATGCTTGCTTAGTATACCCTTCATCCCGGAGAGTTCAGAGGTAGGTCACACAACAATTGCTATAGACTCGATTGGAAAATATAAATCTATCACACCTTTTACAGCAAAGAAGACACCATGCTAACATAATTATAATGCGCAGTAACAAAACCGAGTGCAGGGAGGTCGGCTCCAAAATTGGTAGCGGGTTCGTACTTACGAGTAACAAAATCGCATCCCGTTTCCTAAACAACACCGATCCGGCATGGAATATTTAATACAAGTGCGCAATATACGAGGGCGGCGGATGGTAACGGACTCACGGGCGCTATTTACATGTTTATGTTTAATAATTGATAATGCCTCGCGAAAAACACTGGGGGAGTAATGCATAGCGATGGTATTGCCGCCGAGCATCTCTCAATTTTCACAGGTACAATAATTTTCTTTTAATAATGCAAAGACTTTCAATGAGCCCAACCAGTCACAGCAGTTCACGTCTGGAGGCCGTCTAGTTGTTGCATGACTACACGGGGAATAGCTGGGAAGACGTTGGGAAAAATGTGTCATTCGCTAAAAAAGTAAAGGAGAACATCTAAGAAACTTCACTCACCTTAGGACTGTCCATCACATCTGAGGCATGTATAGTCTGCGGGTATGCATTTGGCCAGCGCGTGGCAAAAGTTAACTTAAATTCTACTTTTTTTGACAGGAAAAAGCAAGTTCAATAGTGAAACAATAAAATTGTAGATGATAATTATCTAGATCGCTATGTAATTATGAGTGCATCGTTTAATCATGTTTCACAGTAATAGCGTTAATTGTTATTAGACATGTTATTTATTTATTACAAATACAATTTATACTCCCATTTAGTATAGTAGTACTACGAATACAATACGCAGATCGTGTCTCGTCGAAAACAAACTCCGGCATCAGGGTACAGCGGAAAAATAAATTGAACGCCACCAAGACACGATCCGCGCACATTACTGTGTCTATAAACATTTCAATTGCGTACACCGAGTATGCAGAGGGATGCCGATCGCGAGTCGAGATGAAGGTGCGATATATGTATAAGCGTTCACCTGCGTAATAAGCCTTTGTCTGATATTTTCTCGTTATTTCGTCTGCGTTTGCATTATTTATTCCACGTTGCAGTTTATATTTTTACTCGTTTGCTTCTTATGTACTCAATACAATATGGGGAATGACTTGTTGGTGCAATAATTAGTGATCCTGATTGCCCAACTGAAGATTGTGGGTTCAAGTCCCACCTAGAAAAAACGTGCATGTGATAAGCACGAGTATCTGTGCTCATCTGAGTATAAAATGATCTATATAAGGATGTATTTAGTTTTTTTTTTATATGCAATTTACCAACATATTATATAAGACGCACTGTCCTACATATGCACTAAACGAAATATGACATTACTTTCTTGGTGTCATATCACAGTTCATAGTTACAGAACTCCTAAAAAAATGTTCTCGTGCACGAGCGCACACGTCAGATCTTAAATACCATTTAATATTACATTGTCTTTTAACTGGACCGTCCAGTAATGAACCCTTTTGTCTACGTCTAGTCCCCGTACACCCTTGGGCTGCGGTCACACTGCACGCGAGCGACTATTTAGCGATATAACACACGTTTCAGCATAAAACTATGATTGATTTTTATATACTGTAAAAAATATATTTGTGATTCGTAACTGGTCCAACTGGTCCTAAATCAGGAAGAGTCTGTAGAATGGTAACCAGACTAGTGATCAACTAAATATGTATATAACGTTGAAAGTGCCTATTATAGATATAAAATAAAACATAGTATACCTACAGATAATTTATATAATGTGAATGATTTTACATCGATTTTCAATCATTGTATGAATAATTGTCCTGGGTGGGAATCGAAGCGAAAACCGCCGTCTTCGCAATCGCGGTCACTAATCACAAAACAAACAGATCGATCGTTTGCCTATTATTGTAACTATCAGCATGGTTATCACTACTGTCAACTCTTCTCGTGAGTACCCCATAAGACACAGGGTCTTCTCAAAATAGAACGGTGGAGGTCACAGTCTATCACGCTGC
>DWQQ01000434.1:0-11544 GCA_018244775.1 Oxynetra roscius flavomaculata
ATCTCTCTCTCTCTCTCTCTCTCTTCAGCCAACGTTCGCCCAATGTTGGACACAGGCCTCTCCCAAGGCGCGCCACTGAGCTACTAATACCTACATTTACTTAAATTCCAATTTACCTTAAGAGTAACTTATAAACATATAAATCTCTAACCAAATGTAGCGAACACTAAATTATTTTCGGTTTAATATTAAAAAGAATATTATTAGATTGAATGAATTGATAAATTGGATCCTATTTTGTCGCCGTAGTGTTCTGAGTTCTGCCCACTGCACTACTGGTCAAAATTCATTTCTAATCACTGGCGTGCCCGAAGCCTTTCAGAGTGAAGACGGAGAATTTTCAATTCAAGTTTTTTGCTATCTAATACGCCAATGCATTCATGAAATCAATCTATAATTTTTAAAAAAGTGAAGCTCGACTTAACATGTACTAACTTACGAATAACATCGCTTAACTCCCATTACCATAACTCACTGAATACTTATAACGATAAATAACTTGAATGTTATCTAACCTGACACTTTTGGAGTTCCAATCACTGCAAACAAGGATGACCCAGTTTCAGGATATGCTTTCTTTTGGCTTGACATTTCAGTGCGAATATTGAGGAACTGTTTCACCGCATGGGTAAAAAAAACAGTTCAGTTAGTGTTTCACTTTCATCGTCGTTTTCCTCATAAGCTGTGTATCGCTTAAGTGCCCGTATTAAACGTTGGATCCACTAGTATGCAATATACAGCTGTAATCGCATGATCTCAAAATAATACGTATTTTACTAAGTTCTTCCGCTTCAGCAGTAGCTTTGATGTCGAAGAATCAATCTAACCATAATGACTGGTGGAATCTACTCCATACCTCACTCTATCCTTGCTATCATTCTAGCTATTTCCTTAACATAAATTTTGGGTAGAAAAATGTCGGCGTATCAATGATAACACAATTAATAAATAGTACTGTATATTTTTAAAAACCATGAATTTTTTAAATGTTTTATAGGTATACAATGTAAGCACAAAACGTCGAGTAACAAAGCTTCTTTTTTTTTCTAATAATGACCAATAACTATGGGTACATATCTATGACCAATTTACATCAAACCCTTATATGTTATGTACATCGACTTGCTATTTCTATAGGTTGCAGAAAAAGAGTGTTATTCATAAAAATTATATTCCATCGTACATTGAAATTGTTACGTTTTCTTTTCATAAATTCATTGTTTCCAACTTCCTCGATGTTCGTTCACAACAATGTGATCTCATTGCTTGAATGAGTCGCTGTTGATTCATAAGTGACATTACGTTACATTCTGTAGTATCATACACATCGTTGTGTTCTACTTTTATACTCGGACTTTGTATTAATTATTTAGTACCAAATCTAAATAGCCATATAATTAAGTGAGAACCGATCATCTAGTAATTTGTTTTTAAATTTGTGTTTACGAATAAATTTTGCTACTTCTTATCGAGGGTTATCTACGTGAAAATTCATACCATTTTTGACGATTGAAAATCTAATAATTTAGGTTTTGATAAACTTAAAAAATAAGTTTTATTTCATAGCTTTTACCTTTAGCTATAAGAATCCCGGTGTGTAGTCGGCTAGGATGGTCCAACAAGAATTAGAAAAGGTTTAGTGATTAACACAATATCTGGGCTTAACGAATTAACTTAATAGCTATCTGCAACCCTTTTTATATAACACAGTTGCGGGGAGACATGTGTCGGGACATGAAAGCTGTGGGAGGCCTAATTATAACTGGAATCAGAATTTCAAAATGGAAAGATAAAAGCATTCTATTTGTTTTAAATCAATGAAGAAATGTACTTATCACTCGCAAAATAAATAATACTTTCAGATATCATTACTAATTAAATATTCCAAATTACCTAATGCCGAATACATTTCATTATTGTATCCACAAATACTCACTTTAATATTCCATTATTTTATTATTCGATAAAAATATTTATTTTATATAATCAGTTTAATTTCAAACATATTGTATCGAGAAAAAATACGCAGTGCTTCTCTGTAGGTACTCTATTTATATTCCGCTGTGTTATTTTCTCTTGTTCTTTACGAATTCAATTATTTAGTAACAACTGTATCGATGAAAGAAGAGGAGATATCAGTGTTTCCCGATTTAAAGTTGAGTAGGTATTGGGATACTGTTGATTTATGATGTATAATGTGTTGTAATTTTTAAATACATACACCAAACTTATATACATCGTTTTGATAACAAGATCTCATAAGTATATTATGGAGCAAATAGTATTGCTGTGATGTGTACATCCACAATAACACACAAGGCGTGTTTAATTCTCAAGAGTGTCAGCGCACCTATAATTGGTTGCATATCGAACATACCATTTGACTGTTGACAGTGTCTACGAGCATCAGTAGCCACCAAATAGCTTGACCCGCATTCCTGTTCGCTACCTCTATTCGACGGACAGCCTATTTGTCGCACAGTCATAATACCGGTGTGTCGCGAAATGGATTACTGTTCGATTTCTGGCCTAGCAACCGCATTAAATTATTTGTTCTAGAACTGGATGTTCATGTACATATATTTGTGTGTCCTTGTCAGCCAATTTACGAGTAATCCTATTATGAGGGTAGTAGTTATTAAACAAAAAACAGTTGACCGTTTGGATATAACATTACAGGATAAGTTCATAACAATAATAATCCGTGTGAGAAACAAGAGATCGCGAGACGACTCCGTTGCTGACAGATAATGTTCGAGTCAATTGTTTATTAACTATATAATAACTTTTTTTACATTAATAGCATTAATAACGGTTCTACTCTTAATTCCTGTATAAAAACTATTCATTTATACTTCATAGAAATGTGCTTTGCTTTTATTTTTGATACTCAGTTTAAGAAAGTTTAAGAAGTCTGTTATTGTTACCAGATTTCTGTGTATTGCGTGTATATTGCGCTTCATAACGGTTACTTTGTTTTAGGAATATTCCGTTTCGTATTTCTTATACACGCAGTCATATTTGTCAAATGTTTATTTTAGCCGAATAACGAAATTGCATAATCAAAACATGAATTTCTGTAAACCATGTTAGCTAAATATTGTCCTTGTTTTTCCAAAGTACCTTACATATCTTAGATTATACACCATATACATAACTTTTAGCGGTGGTAACCTTCCTACATTGGTTTTGAACGGTCATCTAGGGCCGGTATGTAAAGATGCACAAGTCTGATATTGCATATCATAGAAAAACCTCTCGTATCTCGTATTCTAAACATAATCTACATTTGAAATTTAAAAACGCTAAATTTCAAGTAGTTCAGATTTACCTCACTTTAAAAAAAATCATTATTTGCACAGCTCCGTAATTTAATCATCAACGTACTGGAAGTATGTAGATATAATTATGTACTTATCTACTGCTGAAAAGTTTAATTCAATTCTAAGAAAATAATTTATGTCAGTGGATACTCTAATAATGTTGGTAGTGGATTTATCCGAAAAATTAAATTACATTGCAAAAATAATATATTGTATTACATACTTTTTGGTTCTATTTTCCAGCAGTTAACGAATATTGTATAAAATTATATTATTATGATTCATTCCGTATTAATGACAAAAGAGAAAATGTAAACTGTAAATATTAACTATAATGTAATAAGGCCGAAAATATCATACACCTATAATATAGCCGAAATAACATGATAAACCTGCTAGTCTCAACCGAAAGTGTCAAACATGCTAATAGATATCGCATACAGTTTCCGAAAACGACATTCTAAACATTTGCATAATATTAGGTCATACACGTCTATGTAAACAACATAAAAACACGAAACCACCTTGACAATATGTACTTATTACTCACAATACGTAGGTGTCAGTACACGTAAGCCTCTCTCATCTTACTTCGCAGAAACAAGCGCGAAACTCCACGAGATTGGTTTACCTACCTTAATAAATTCCCTTTAGCGGCGCCACCAAAACCCAGTGTTTCAAATCAAAAACACAGTTCACTTGTGGCAACGTTACACAGCTTCACGGGATACACAAATCACATTTTGCACAATATAAAAAAAGCGGGGATCCAGTTAGCGGGAGCCGATTCCGTAGGGATAAGCACGTGAACACAAAACCAGTTGGTAGTTTGTTGAATACGTACGAACGTAGCCAAAAGTCAGTAACACAACCGCACGTGACGCGAGCGGCCAAACGACTGAACTGAGGAGTGAGTGAGCGGTGGTGGGAGTGAAGTGAACGCAGTCGGCGACTCGGCGCATCGGCTCTCGTGCGTGTAGTACTATAGTACAAATATAATATTATAAGTATCTGCGCGTAATGTTTTGCCGACCACACACAAAATTATTTCGATTTGACTTAGGTTGTATAATTAGAATTAATGTTGTGATAATCCTAGTTATATTGTTACTCAAAATGTTAAAGTTATTTTTGCAGGATTTATTCAAACCTTTAAGATATTGTGTTCATAAATTGAAATCCTATTAATTATCCTTTATCTTGAGAGCCGTTCAAGATGTTCAATTAAAATCCAAGTTGATATAAAATGTTCCATTATTAATAGCCAGTAATTTTTCAAAGCACCGTGACCCCATACGATAATCAGATATGACACTCATTCGACCATAGTTCGATAAACTAATTTATACAACCTATAATATGAGGTAAATAATTGTCGAGTAAAACAGAAGGTTAAGTGATGCTTTGAGAAAGAGGTCACAAAGGCGGAAGTTTATTTATCATTACAAATAAACAGCTTACGTTATGTTATTTAATAGAAACTCTCGTGGTCCTAAGGCGTTGGCATTTCGTAAGTGATCTGTCAGAGTAAGTTGCGGCTCGTTTTGAAGTTTTTTGCCAATTGAGACCCTTTATTATTATTGTATATCTTGACAATTTCTCGTTACGTGTGTTCTCGGAGTGACGTATTAAAGATTAAATGAAAATAATTATTTTCATATATTTAAATTTTTCATGTACGACTTTAGCTTTTCATAAAATTTGCCGTACAAGGTACATACAAGTCCGTTCGTTGCTGTGCGCGGCATTGTGATGTTCTTTTGTTGCACTTTAAAAGATCTTTCAAAGGTGCTGAATGGACCCGTTCGGTGTCTGATGGCGGCGGTGTGAATGGTCCCTCAGGTAGCAGTGCTTTTTATTCTGTGCAAAATGCACTTTACAAAACTTACATAAAGTGCACAGTATGGAATTAAATTTTTAATGTTTTAACCATTTTGTCAATTTTTAGCTGAAATAAAAATTGATTTGAAATACGCATATTTTCTTAAAGATTTTGAAAGTGCATGATGTTACCTTTTAATTAATATTTCCATATATACCAGTAAAAGCGGACAGAATAAAGTTAAGCTTTTAGTTTGTAGCTATAATTCGAAATAACATTGAATTTAAGGCTCGGAGCTATTAATAATTTAAAAATAAAATTTATACTGTATTATGGCCGGTTTAGGAACCTTATTTTCTGCTTACACCTCTGGAACATAGGAGTTCTATATTTTAATTTAGGAAATCAACCGATTCTATTTAGAAAACGAAAACAGAATCACCTTTGTTACTTAATCTGGGGAAGAATTATATAAATTGTGCCTATTTCCGAGTTCTTATATGAAGAGTTAAAATTTGTTGTACTCTGATGTTTTTGAATCGACGCACTCTAGCATTTGTCAGTAACCAGTGTTAAGTAAATGTTAGGACCATCTTCATCCCACACAATACATAGTTCTTGGTATTTTGTTATCAGGTTTCACGGTAACTTTACCAGCATCGATTCCTAGCCTGGCCTCACCGAAGTAGCGGTAGGTTGAAGGTTGGATTCCAACTCAGGTGATATATTTTATAATGAACGTAAGTGTTTCTTTCTATGATTGCTTTTGTAATTATCTGTAAGAGTATGTATTCAGAGCTAATCCTAACTCAGGCGCCTAAGCAGTCCCTTTGCTATAGCATCCATACGGCTAATATACATATGTATATGGTACAAATCTACACATAAATATATCTTTATTGGCTGACTCTTTACCATCGTACAGGATCTGCCTCGTATGAAATGACATAGCCACGTGTAAGTTCTCCAAAGATTTTATTATTATGGTGTCTATTCGTTTATCTTCGAAGTACAGAGATTAGTATTCGCATAAAATTCTCCGTCTGTGATCTTATCTTTTGTGTGGTACGAATATTAACATAAATAAACGCCCATCATAAACATTAGCGACTTAGGCATTTAATCTGTATTGATATTCGGAAATTGGTTATTGTTTTTTTGTGTAATACGACTTCATCGAATCTCTAAGTTATGCATGTTTTGGGTAAACGTAACTTCTTCTGGCACGTTATCGTGTTCTTTTTTCATTTCTGCTGTTTCCGGTTGAATTAATATTCTAGGAGGAAAAAGTACGAAAATAATTTAAGTTTATAGCGAAGAAGATGCTACCGATATCTTTCGTATACTATGTCTAATCTACAAATTAACATTATTAAATTAACAACTGTTTAAAAACTTAATTTATCTCCTCTTGCAACATCGATTGCTGCCAACCATGACCGGCGGATAACGATGATCTATTGTTATGGTAGTTTTGAATATATAGAAAAACCGTCTGTCTAGTCACTATCCGACAAGCTGAATAAACGCGTTGGACAGCCTTTGGTACAGTTTTCTCAAGTTCGCTTGTCTTTATCACGTACGAGAAACTGAGCTGTATGTACTACATACAAACCTTTATAACCCGTTCTAGTCATTAATGTTCACATCTTGAAGGATACCGATCACCGTATCTGAAGCTAAAATATTCACAGCGAGTAGATTGGGGTAATTAAATAGCACATACTCCGCAATATAAAATGTATTCTCTTTATTCCTCTGTTAAGTATAATGCATTTTTCTTGCCAGTATGGGTTCGTTATCTTCGAATTTTTTAAAGGCCTTTATTCAAACGGCGTTTAGACATGTGTGTTTATCTAAATTATTGTTTTCTTTACTTCTACTAACACACGAAAATTCCAGATAAAGTACTCGTTACATTTTAACAAATCCTAGCTGATATCTACAAATTCGTTCGAGTGTAAATTTAATACTCTCATCCAATATTTGGATTTAAAAGGCACATTACGAGTAAATATTTTTTTAAATGATTTTAATTTTGATGATTTTAATGATATCTCAAAATCAGCTCATTGGATAAGCACTAACAACGTAACAGAAAGGCGGACTAAATAACTTTTGCGTAATATTAATTTGGAATGCAAACATTTTAACAAGATTTGTTTATGAATGATATTAACGTTACTATAAAACTGTTGCTAAGAAAAAACACTTGACGACTTGAGACGAGTACAGGTGTTTTTAATATACTTTATTGCACATGCTATTAACAACAATACTATATTAATGTCCCATACAAAACGGATACAAGACTGAACATGATTTTAAAAACTTTCAAACTATTTTAGTAGATTATTTTCAGGAAACTGTAGGAAAAGTAAGCTTGTTATTATTTAACTGAGATGAGTTATAGTAACAACTTAATAAGTAACAAATGGACGCCCGTATATCTCGATCGGACTGATGTTAGAGCAATATTACACCAACTCCGAATTGTGAAGATCTTTTGTTGTGATACCGAGGGACGCGTGGCTGTAGGGTAGACTACATTAGAATGTTTTTGGAACGGCTCGGTAGCAAATCGTTACCAAAATCGTGCATACATATTATGAATATTACAATTTTAAATAATTGCGTATTAAATAAAATCTATAATTAAATGCATATGTGGCTGTTTTTGATAAGAGTTCTGAATCTGACTTTCGAGGTTTTTTTTTTACTTTATTAGTCCAAAATGGTAAGACTCTTTCTTATAATTTATTCTTATAATGTTTATACGTATATTTAGCTTTTGCTTTATAATTATTTATTTACACTTGTATAATTTTTTTGTGAAGTCTTGGTAATTTCTGAGCCATTGGCAAAGTTAAAGTAAATAATATTAGACCATAGACTGACGTTTTCAATATATTAAAATTATAGTCATCCTTTGTTGTTCTTATACTAGATAGACTTCGCGTGATTTAAACGCGACATCAAAACGGCGTGACCCGTCAGAATCAGTAATATTGCTTGTATTGCTTCCTATAATTTCAATAAACGGACTCCCCTTAAACATAAATAATGCATGTCGAATTTTATATGGAATTCCATACACCGTGATAACGCTCGATAATAATGGTACGATCCTCCGGTCCAGTGCATTGTATCCCATCACGAAAATAGCGCAAATATCACGGACATCCAACATTCGATAATCGTCTGTAACTTAAAGTGCATAGAATACAAAATGGAATGGAAGTTGCGGTTAAAAATGATGCAGCCGAGGGTAGAGCTGTGTTCAATTTAAAAATCGAAATTAAAAGCCGCAATGAATTTCGAACAGTCACTGCTTTGTTGGCGTTAATCATTGCTCTGATGGTTTCCGTGACCAATTCCATTGTTGGACGGCAATGATCGGAACTTGACTATTGAACTTGAAATGAAATTCAAGTAAATACTTTTAAAGCGAAATGTGAAATAATTCAGATAGAGACACTTGGATATGGATTCGACTCTACTTACAGATTTATAAACCATATTTATAAACCATATACGACATAGAGTATGAATAATGAAGTAACTGAAAATAATTATTTCAAAAATATACATCTGAATTCGTTTAACAGCTTTTTTATGTTTTTATTATATACATACAACAATAAGCTCAATTCTTTTGTCTTGCATAACGTATGAACAAAGCATAGTTCCACTAAACGTAGGATTATCACAGTAGTTCTTGGAACCTGTGACGGTAAGATATTTTAAGGGTACATCGAATGTGTAGAGTTAAAATATTCTTGCAATCAAGTCATAAGAAAAACAATAACCTGATTTAATATTAGAAACTGTGCTATACTAAAGATAAAAGATTTACTTTCTCTTTCATTTCGCGCAACTAATTCGTTTGCTGTTACTTTTGGCTTTTTAAAAACTAGTTTTTGTATCGCAAAAAATATTATCGTTACAGATAATTTAAGTTCTTATGAATAATGACTGTTATTCACGAATGTCACTTTCAATCCATAAATTAATACAGGAACAGATTCATAAATATTACCTTAGAAACGAACAATACCTCTTATGCATTGATAAGGATCAATGAATGGACAAAGTGACTTTTTATGTGAACAAAATAGCAAAAGCGCTCAAATCACGCACTCATACCACGCTGAATGCCACATCCAGTCTCGCATACTCTGAACAGTGTAGGCAATTACTAATGTAAGGCGACACTATTTTTATGTATATACAATCTCAAATTTTTACTTATATTTTGAGCTTATTTTTATTTCATAATGATAATGTTTCTGGTATAAATAAATTATATTTTCTTAAAAAAAAATATGCCTTAAGTAAATTGTATTGTAAATTAAAACAAGGCAGAAGAGGACGAGGAGAGATTGCAGCGAAAGCGAGATTGCATCATGCGCCTATCTGCTCAATGATGAAAGTAACAGAATTGATTTTAATTGGAGATGCCAACGTTTATTGCTATAGAATATTTCCAAAGGTCAGATTGATATCCAATCACGAGGGAGCTATAAATCTCAAAATGGTACAATAGGCCGCAATAAAATCTGAAAAACGATATCCATGATAAATTAGACTCTGCAAAGACAATGGGGCTAAACATATCACTGGCCTGTTCCACCGTAAAATATAAGCGAGAAATGAAGGACTTTTCTGCTTAAGAAGTATTAAAATAATATCCATCTTAGAAGAACTACACATAGAGCCATCTGGTTTAAAATTAGGGAGAACCTATCCTATGGTAACGAGATATTGATAGACTACATATATATGTACGTTTTCTAATATACACTTTTGTAGATAATTTTACAGCTCAGCACAAAACAAATTCTAGTTCATCAAACAAAATATTTGTCCTGGACGGGAAGCGAACGCACAACCACTGACTTAGCAATCTTCTTTAGCTGGACTAGACTAGGCAGTCATGTTGTATATAGAAATATATTATATAAGTATATAAAATCTTTAAGCTTTCGCAGTCTAGGAATGCTTGAACTATTTAAGAAAACGTAGAGCAGACAGAAAAATATTATTGAAACAGGTTTAAAAAAGCATTTCCATTATTTTTAGAATGATTCTAATATACATGGTTATGTATTCAGTCTTGGATCATCCAGTTTTAGCGTAATGTTGAATTATATTGTTATCGACTGCGTTGATTGAAAAAATGTGCGAAATTAAATAGTATGGTGCAAGTGCAACGAATCGAGATTAAAAATTACGATCATATGTGCAGCTTTGCCGGAACCATCAAAAATTCTGCCAGTAAAGTGGCTAAGTACAATTTACTTATTTTCCTTTAGATCAGGTAGATAAAGTTTTCGCTAATTAGATCGATACAAAATCAATATTATTTTGATTTGTGTATATAAATGTATATTATAGTGTATTTTTTTATCGTAAAACCATAATATCCTCCAAAGAGATGAAAGCGAATGACCATGAAGAAAACATTATACATATCTCATTTTATGTGATTCACAGTTAAACATTTTTACGCTCAATACCGCTTCTCGCTCTCTCGGTGAAACTGTCCCCATCGAATCTGAACTAAAAAATGGCCGACGACTTAAAGGGACATCCACGTGTGCCGGATGTTGGCCTCACAAAGCGATTCAATCTTTTATTTGCTTTTTATTTTTATTCGAAAATTTGAAAGGATTTGCGGTGTACCGTCTTAAGACTGAAGTGTTTTTATAAATCGTGGCCATCGTTGGACTTTTCCGTTAACATGGTTTTATTTTGTACGTTGAGTATATTGTTGGATGTTAACTGACGCCTGGTTCTCAGCTCGAGAACCAATGCTCGATGCTGTATGTATATTATTGCTCTAATACCCCCTATTTCTGACCAAGCCGAAAGTCGCTTATGCTGTATTCCGGTGTGCATGGTGTTGTAGACAGACACCTCGTGACATAGCACATTTGAAATTTGCGATTACTGGTAGCAATATATTTGCAAGTTAAGCTTGAAAAAGTGACCCATTTTAAAGTTAGTCACAAATATAACTCCTAAAGCTACGAATACAGCTTTACTACAGGAGTTAAATTTGCCATTCAAAGGTGTGTAAAATTTAGAGTCAACTTGAACTACATATCCTACAAATATTAATTGTGTTTTCATGTCTGATTTGTCACAGATAAAAATCTGCGAAAGTTCACAATTACTAATATTTATATACTACAATATAATATTTTAAGTCCGTCTGTCGCAATGCAAAAAAGGAACACGACCATTTTTATTCGTCGAACCATAAAATAATAATATAAAACAGGCGACTCCGTTCACTCGGTTCATGCGAAAATTTCTTTAATAGTTGATCGGGTCGAACACGGTTAAGATTCGAACGGCAAGTCTAAGTGCATCTTAAGAGATCTTACTTAATTC
>DWQQ01000435.1:0-11540 GCA_018244775.1 Oxynetra roscius flavomaculata
GCGCCTCGTGTGGACGGCCTCGCGCTCCGTCACGCTCATGCTGGCCGACGGCTCCGAGACCAGGTTCAACGTCTAGCCCGCGCTCGCTCTGGCTCGTTTCACTGCTCCGCACTCATTCCGACTCATTTATCTATTCTGCACTTATCCTAACTCATTCTCCTACCTCCACTCGCCCCGGTTAATTGTGCTATGTAACGATCATCTTGGCTTCTTCTGTCACCCTACACTCGCCCGGGCTCTTTCCGGTATCCTACATTCGTCATGGGCATAATTGAGTAAAAATATACAATCCTACACTCCCCTTGGCTCATTCCGATATTCTACACTCGTCGTTTCTTCCTGAGTAAAATAGATAATTCGCTGTGTCATGTTTAATAAACGAAACACATCGATATTTTAAACCCATATACGCTTGCAAAAGCTTGCTGATTTATGAGTTTGAGTGTTTATTTATTTCACAAAAAAAGTTGTAATCTACAAATTACAATTTTCTGGGCCCATTGAATACATTATCAATTATATAACTTTTTTAAAGATATTGTAATGGCCTATTCTAATTATGCTTTATATTAAATTATGTACTGTGCTTAGCTCATTCGATTCTAACGCATTATAAGTTGATAAATTAGTAATAATAAATCAATATATATCTATGCAATAAAAAATAACTTCCAAAATGCTTTATTTATTTCAAAGCGTATGTATATAAACACAGTATCACAAGAGCCCCTCTACTAGGTTTGAGTGTCTTTTTACTATTAAAAATAAAAAAAGGAAAACAAATTAATTTCATTTTTACAGTAACACAATATCAGGAATGGTATCCACTAATAGTTTAAAAATATTTGATAAAAAAAACTTGAAGACGCTGGCAACGTCTTCATTGTGTCTTATTACCGGCAAAGTTGAGTTTATGTCCTGATTGCGCGCGGTGTTGTAAGAGTATATTTATTATATTTTAATATTCAAAGTTTATGCTTGTAGAAAATATTGATTTTATAATCTTATTTCGCTATAATTGTATATTATATTTAATATTAGGTTGACACGGAATATTACTAACGTGTACCGGAATATAATGTATGGGAATATCGTTTACCTGAATGTAAAAAAGGGTCTCCAGGATTATTGTAATTGAATGCGTGTTAACTCTATTGTTGTATTTAGCAGCGCAGTATAATTATTTTTCTTTTTCAATAAATCGTTACGAATAACATATTTGTCGTTAAATGAAAACATTATATTGTATGTGGATGAAATATAACTATTAATTGTTGTAATATCAAGCATTTATGTAATAATTGTTGTTAAACCTGTGAATAAAATGAATTGTTTCAATATGATTATTTTATTTAAGTCAAAAGTGTTGTCCATATTTACACTAATATTGTAAATGTAACTCTGTCAGTCTATTACGTTTTCACGGCTGAAGGGATTTTGAACACAATGAATTGGACGATAGATTCAAGTCTGTGAAAGTGACTTAAAAAATATTTTACAGAATTTCTTTGTATTATTAGTATTAACAAATCTTAGGAATGCACAAACACGCAGAGATACTTATATGTTGAGTCCTGCGGTAAACTTAAACATCCGTCACGCCTCAGTGTATTGATAACAAAATATTTGCATCAATACACATTTCGAACCAAAAAAAATGACATGAAATGAAACAAATATTTAATCATTGATTTTTTTATTACTCTATCACACCAAATCTAACATTTACGTGTGTTACATACATATGGATAGACATACATCAATGTTGTTTATATTTACTAAGGTGGATATTTAAAAAAATTGAAAAAGTACTATTTGAATTACTGTGTGAGTAATAGAAAAAGAAATTTACAAAAATATTCACATTTACATGAAAACTTTAATTTACAGATCATGAAATATAATAACTTATGAAAAAAAGTCCGAACACAAACTATTGCCATTTTCATTCGAAAACAGCAAATAGCAAAAAAAAATCATATCTATAATTATCATATACTCATATTCATCCCACGCCAATCTGCTGTACATCAAGTTGTTTTCCTTTTTTAATTTGAAATCGAAGAAAACGTCAATTCAAATCTGTAACGGTTTTAGAGCATTTTATTTTTCATAGTCAATGAGACAATTGTGATGGCGGCTTATTGAGAACGGTTCATTCTTAAAGGTCGTTTATATTGTCACGTCTAGATACAAACCGGCTCACTTATGCAACATGTTTAATAAAAGGAATTGAATACATAGTATGAAATGACAATTGACATATAACGCTCTTCGCGTGCCCTCCAATGTGTTCAACTAAAGTGAAATAGGTAAAAACAATATAATCATCGCTAGTGTTCGGACTTTTTTGAGGTATTTGTAATACAAAATGAATCATTACACACGGTGTTGTAAAGAAATACACGTCTGCAAATGAATCCGAAGCAAAATGTCAAATCGGGTGCCGCGACTTAAAGTGCCGTCTTGCGGATAGTCGTCATCCCTACAGCGTTAATTGTCACGATCCAATCAGCTTTTGGCAGTCACGGGAGCACCGGCTCTTAACTGGGATGCAAAGATCGTAACAGTCTAGCTTCAATCTGGCAGATTCACGACATGCAAGACATGAGCATAAAACGGCGAAATAGTCGCAAGCATTTTTCGACGCGCGTATTACATAATCAAGCGATTTAAATAATATTACGAAAAATGGGTAAACAATATTTTTTTAACAAAAGATATAAAATATAAATTCGTATTAGACCCAATTCACAAATTTGGTATTTGTGACAAAAATATACATATAACAAGTTCAAATGCTTTAAGCGAGGCTCAACATAATGCAAAAAAAAACCTTTACAAGTTAATTTTTTCATATAAATTATAAATCAAATGCCAAATATCGATAGTTATTATTTCGAGATTACATATGAACACCCGTAAAATCTAAATAGTGTGGCTATCAATGTGGCTTAGTTGAAATGGACGCGCGACGACGATACGCGGTCCGCGAGTAGGTATTTTAATTTATAAATATGACACGAATAATAAAAAGATTACACTCTTTCATAGCACTACGTAATTGGCGTCCCGGACGTCGCGGAAGAAACATTCAAATATTGGACTTTTTGCTAACAAATCGAGATTCTATCCAAAGTGTGCCAAAGATCAAATCGAACATTTATTCCAGAGATCGTAAAAGGTTAAAATCAGCTGTATAAAGCACCAAGTCTAACGCACCTGAGAATATTCGAAACTAAATTGTATGTCGACGTCCGGGACCGCGGCAACGATGAATAGTATAGTAAAATGAATTTGCATAACTTGCTTCGTCGTCCGCCCATCTTCATCAAGCCCAGAATACAATGGATCACAACTACCAAACCAGGCCACGCAGCCCAAACGACTTCTACACCGGACGTCACAGGTCAGTGCAAGGTTTTATTGCCGGACATGAAAAAGTCAATCACAGAAGATTGGAATAATTAGAGATGTATCATGAAAAACTACAGAAGTCGGCACGCTCTTGTATTGATATGAATGCCATCCTTAGCTTCCACGTCGGTATACACTCGTTTTGAATTTAAAAACTTATATTTTTATGTGAAGAGAGTGGCAAACGGACGTCCAGCAGTGACAAGTGGCCGCTGCCGTATATAGACATCTGCAACCGACATCGAAAGAGACTTTGTCCTAATCTTGACCGGTGACAAGAGTTTTGCTACTCTTGAAAACTGAGATGGTCGAATCTAGTATACACGTGGACCGGCAGCCAAACCCTTCAACCCATTAAAATGTCATGAAAAACTTTAATATTGGTTTTCAACACATTCGTAGTCCCGGTTGGTACCTATTCTCGATCTGTATACAAAGTCGTCTCCTGTTATAGATTTTTGTCAAGTATTGGCCACGTATATTTGAGTTACGTGGTGCGATGATTACACAATACTAAACTATGGGAACATGCACGTCGTGGGAATGTATACGACATGAAGTTTTAATATATAACTATAACAATTCAAATTGGCGCAAAATGGCTCGTTTACCTCACTCAGACAAACCAGGGAGCGCGATACATGGAACAAGTAGTAATACTGACAATTATGTAATTTATTAAAATGGAACTAACTCTGGATAACTAGATAACATGGATCGTTAAATATATAAAAGCAATCAGGACTTTGATCAAGGAACTAATTTGTTAACCGACAATTTTCTTTTACAAAAATTTTACAGCAGCAACGTGGCCACAGACTGACCACGCGACGTGATCACATATATCTCTGGATGCCACCAAAGCGTTGAATGATTAGTTCTTTTCGCACGGCTGACGAGCACTATGTCAAAGTACTTCGAAAATAATACAGAGAGAAGATATATGCACGCACTATTAGTATTAACAGCACCTAACTAGAAACCTATAGCCATATGCCATTCACTATTCACATCTATCCCATTACAAATTTTTCATAAACAAAAAATAACGTAATAAAATTGTCAATCTCATTGGTTAATTTACGAGACATTGAGTGGTGTTTGAATTTTTATATTTCCCGGTCAGGTAGCGCCACAAGCGTAATAAAGGGAGATAATCGTTTCTACAGCTAAAAAAAAATCAACTTTCTTAACAGCGAGTTCGAACGTGCATGTCCCCGGCTGAATGATAACAATATTACTTTATAATAATAGACATTCAACTTAACACTATATTCGAGGTTATATGCTCTCAACAATTAGCATATAAAACTAATCAATCACGTTTCACCAATAATGTATAACAAACTGAACACCACTCGCTGAAGAAAAACCCCTGAGGAAACTTACGCTGGGGAGAGTTCGCCATGAAATTCTCTAAGGTGTGAAAAGTTTTCCAACGCACGCTTAGCTAACGCAGTAGATTTCAACCTTGAGCTTTCTCATTCTAAAAGCAAACCATGTTAGAAACAGAAACGAGAAAAATTGATTGATGATGAATAAAATATCGAATAAATCTTCGCAAACAAACCCAGTCTCGGCACATGGATTACGGTGGATTACCAAGTTATCGGAGACCGTTCGTTGCGTCGCGGTAGAAATCTTTAACGGCGGTAGCCAATCGAAACGCACCGTACGATTTCACATCAATCCATTATGACTACGATCATTTCTGTATCTACCTGTTTCTTTTTTCTTTTCAATGATTTTTTTGTATTGTTTATGCATCAAAATTAAAGTTCCTTTACTCGAATACACACATATGTACCGTGATTGACAGTTTTATATGCAAAATGTTCAAAATATCCTGTCGTCACTCACTTATCACCTCTTTAATTATTGAAGTATTGAAGCGATTAAACTTAAATTTTTAAAAACACCTAAAATCGGTATTAGTGTTCCCTAGTCTCAATATTGCGAACAAACAAGTGTATATAGAAATAAAATGGAATTTCAACCTCAAATCCTCGAGTCAATCCCGATCATCACATAATTTGTTATCGTCCTATCCACACCACATCCGATTGCTAACTTTATGTAATTCGAAACTCGAAATGCAGGAGACTGAATATTGACAGGAGCCCCAATTGAGCGGGAGGAACGGAGATTCGTCTATAATAACAAAAGTGTGTAATGCGAACGGAAGGAGTAATATGACCCTCGGACATTCTGTTCGTGTGAATATGATCAAATTCTTCGCAGAGTGGCGAGTTGAAGGGGAATCCATTCCAGTCCAATCCAAGCCAACCCAGCGAATTGAAATTCTTTTGACATATATTTGTTTGTTTGTTGTTAAAGTTTGATCATCTGATAGGTTGACTGGAACCAAAGTTGAACGGGGTATATCGAATCGTACAAGACTCTCACTGTGGACAAATCGAAGTTATGGTTAGTGTTCAAAGACTACGACAGAATTGAGATTAATCGTGTGCTGTTAATCGACCGACAGAAATCTAAGAGCACAACATAGATAAAGACTAATAGATCATCGAAGTGACAAATGAGTGACGACCGGGGCCTCGAAAATCATCTAATCCTATATCCATCATAGAAAACACACCAAATATACGATCGCTTAAGTCTTTTCTTTTCCATTCCTTAAATCTAAAATATCGATAAATTCTAAACACAGACTTATAGTACCGTACTAGACATTGGGAACACGATAGGCAAACACAATCCATTTGTTTCAGCGAGGGCTCCGACGACCCGAGGCGACATAAAGTGCGGAAAACAAAACACAACTGCCAATTTTAAAAGTACTGGAAGTAGATTCACATCCATTTTCAGTATTTGTAACACTGAAACTTCCTGAAAGTCCACACATTCAGGTGGCACTTAAACAAATAAAAAGTTATAAAATGTCATGTCTATGAAATTATTTAATGCGACGCATCAATGTATATGCTAATAATAATTAATGCTGGCGAGAAAAAGCATCGCATGGGCGATATCTAAAATTGTCTTTTGATTTACAAAAATAATACTAAATCCCCTTAAATGATACAGTAAAATTAGGTGATAAAATATCCATAATTTGTAAATCTACCATATATGTAAGTATATATCTCTAAGTTAGCTTGCCAAAGGTTTTGAAAATATATTATTTCACACTAGCGACCATTGATCGTGGCTGCACGGGACGCGGTGACGAAAATAGCTGCAATGAATTCGTAACACTTGCCTTGAAATATATGCTACAGTGAAATGGGTACAGACAAGCACGACCTATGAACGGCGTCAAAACAAGAAGAAAACCTGGAGGACTTTTGAAATTTCGTCGGAATATCGTGGAAATTAGCCATTGCAGTCTCGGGCACGATAATGAGTCGCTACTATAAAATATCTCATTTTAAAAGTCACAAAAATATATCTGTAGAAAATGAACTAAGTAATTATTAAGTTAATACTGTAACGGTTTATAACATTAGACACTGAGATATTAAAAACACACACACATACACATTCAGTAATACGAGAGTACAATACACTTTTCTTTTTCATGAAACTAATTCACCATTTCGTAAAATAGAAGTAAAATTTTGTTCCGCAATGAAATTTATGAATGAAATTGTTGGTCCAAATACATTTTTTAGGAAATTGATGAGAATCTTACGAAATGGCGATATCAGTTGTATTTAACAAAAATATAATTCTAGACACATAGTGTATAGTAACTATATAAGAGATTCAGGATAGTTGTAAACAGTTTAAAAAAGCTAAATTAATTATGATACAAAACATATAATGGCAATTATTATCACTTTCGAGAAATATAAAAAGATCGGACAATGCAAATAAGCCCTTCAGTAGCGACATCTCTTATACAAAAATTCAACGTATCTGTGAAGGAACCATTTGTGGATGTAAATCAAACGATTTAAAGTAATAATCATAAAACAGAAATGGACTGTCCTATGATCCTCTGATCATCGTAATGATGATAGTTAAGATGTTGATAAAGAATCAATATATCATGAACAAAAACGCTTCCCGCACTTTTTCATCAACACATCACGACATCATGACATACACAGACACTTAAGACCTCTAAGATACCAACCCTGCAAGTCGTTAATCGAAGGTATCTTAGCCGCCATACTATCGCACTGCATACTACTCTTCCTCTCAATATTGATCGCCCGCTCCTCAACCACGTTCATTTTACGAAGCCGTTGTCTTAAATATTTGTTTTGTGCTTCATTTGGCAACATTAAATAGCTTAATTAAATGACTAGCAAAAATAAAACGTATACACAGCGCCTAGAATGGCCATAACATAAAACTTTCTGTAAATATGAATAATGCAATCTTTGCCATGTGGCCATGTTGAAATTGGTCAAGTTATTTGACCAACGTCCACTGAGTCTGTCGGATTTGTTAAATGTATAAAATCAATTCCAAGCGTACTGTCATATAGAAAACGTTTTAAAGGGCTCGTCTTTAAAACGTTTCTATTGGACTCAAATTAAAATTAATACCTATCAAATCAATCCTTTTCAGAAACCGTTCACTAATAATAATTGTTTATCTATTGATTTTAGGGATTTATTAAGAAAGAAGTTAATCAAGACTTGAACGTCTAAATTTGACGTCATCCATAAATTCCTCTTCTTCGCTTTCGGAGTCTGCGTTGTTGTGCATACTTCTTACAATATTGACTAGATTATCATCTTGCACATCTTCCTCATCCGACGACGTGTCAATTGAGTCTACATCGTACACTATCCATTGACAATAACCACCTTGTTTAGCGAGTGTCAACCAGTTCTTGGGTAAAATTTTAGTTAAGTGCACAAGTATGTATTGACCCTTGTTAGAATGGGATGCGGTTTTTTTGTTGATGACTCCGTACAACTCCAATTCAAAGCCATACTTTGTATCGTACATTGTTGCAGCAAACTTCAAGGCCCTATCCTGTATTTCTAGATCATAGTTTTCAACACCAATTAATTGTATTTTTATCGTCACACTTTTCTTTGCCTGACTCCAGATGAGTTTTGGCTTTCTCAACTGAAATTCCTCGACTGTTGGTTGAATGATTGTTTGTGCTTTTTTAACATTTTCGGGTGATGGAGGTGGCTCCGGCGACGATAAATCATCAGAATCTAAATCATTCGTTGAATCAGGATTTATTGTTACAAGTTGAAAGGGTTGTATGTTGTCTATGCTGCTATCCACGCAAGCTAAGTTGATTTGATCAGAGCGAAATGCATCAGCTTCTGCACTTGCTAAAGTGGTTAACTCACGTGGACGATCGTGTGTCGCACTTTCATACATTGGTTTGAAAATGTCCACCAAATCATTGCACATATTCAAGTGCCATCTTTCTAAATCGTCTGATTCATCCTCACTTCCTACTAAGGGCACTGATCTTATTGGTCTTGATAATAAAACATTTGACACTTGAAGATTGGCACTGGCATTGGAGTTTGCTGAATATTTTGATACTTTCTCCCAATCATCATCAACTTCCTCTTCGTCATTTGATTCGACTTCGGGCTCTAGTTTAGGTGTGACAAAGTCTAAGTATTTTACTTCGTCTTCTACCACTTTTGCCAAATTCAGGTTTATCATAAGTTGATTTATAATGATGTCATCGTCGCCATATGTATCTATTAGAACCACGCCATATTTGTGCCCGCTTGTAAATTGTGCTGATTCTTTCGTGAAGTACTTTACAAATAACTGTTTCAAACCACCGTAACTACTTTCAAAACATTTATCAAATAGCCAATTTATGGAGAAATTCGTCCACTGATCACCCGGCGGTTTGATGCCTACTAAACGACACTCAATTGCTTGGAAAGGCAGTTGAGTAATAAGTGAACCTTCGATGGGCATGAATTTATCTTTGGTCAACCACAGCCATTCTCCTTGATCCACAAAGAAGCATTTAATTTTTACATCTTTTATATCATCAATTCTAGCCCTTCTATACATAGAGTCATCGGGATACTGAGCTAAAACAATATCGTCCTTCTTGAACTCTTCTATTTTACCGGTGTTGTTAGCCACGTACGTTTGAATATCCTTGATTAATATCTTCATACAATCTTCGAACTTTGTAAGTCGTACAAATAACGTGTCTGGATCTTCAGCACATCCAAAATAAACCGTCGTCATATCACGATCCAGGAAGGCCCAACTAATGAGTGGGACATCTTTTACTGATTTCACTATTTCGTTTTCTGCACTTTCCATAGGTTTTACTTCTAATTCGGCACTTCGACAAAGCTCCTCAAGTTTAGATATGTGATCTGGATTCACTTCTGCATGCTTTTCAAGAAGCCCGCGTTTCACGTTATACGTAACAACAGTTTCGTTTAAGGACTTCAAGTCTTGACAAGCCTCGAGTGTGTCAACAAATATGCAGTTCCCTATAGTCAAAGCAATTTGTCCTTTCATATATATATTTTCATTTTCGACGATACTCTTCTTTAACTGATTTCTTGCAAGGTCTGAAAATACAATATCTTTGTCTCTGGGTTGGACATTTGCGAGTCTTATGTGCACGACATATGTGTCTAGCTCTTTTAAATCATCTGGCAAATAGTACAGATTCGTATCGGTCGTCGTATCAAATAATTCCTCATCAATCAAATTGATCAGAACGTTTTTAGGATTACCTCTCTCATATTTATCTAATATTCGAATCACTTGACATCTGACAAACATGTGGCTACTCAAAGAAACGGCGCAAATATCGCCAACTTTTGGAATGCCAAGCAAAACTTTGTTTTTAGGATTTGCAAAATGAACACCCAATTTCATTGATATACTGCTGTATGCTGGTGGGTATTTTAAATAGGTGCCGATATCAAAATTCGCAATCAATCTTGCTGAATACAGAGTAGCAGTGTGGTAATGGAGAATCTTGAACGTAACTACCCCTGACGTGGGCATCCATTCTTTCGGTTTGTCATAATATTTATGAATAGTATGCCGATTTCTGCAATTATACAAGTCGGGGCAATCTCCCAAGCTTAAAAATGTACTGCATAGAGGCGAATAGCTCTCAGCTTTTTTGGCATCATTTTTAGCTACCACTGTTGCGCAAATGCCGTCAATGAACTCAGGAATATTATTTCGGCAGCGTTTGACAAAATTTATGATTTTCGGAAATTGCTCCATGTTGCCATCTTCCAAAAGAATCAATATTTTGACAGCCTGATTTTCTGTTTTGAAAATTGATGGATAGCTTTCATTCAAAGTTGCGAATCGCCTACAGAATGTCGAATACAGTGATGGCATGGAATATTGTACCAAATAATGAGCATTCACAATATTCATGTGATATAAATTGCTGTCTCGGCAAATGAGTACGGGAGCTACCATGGGCTCTCGAAATTCTCGCCATAACATACTCAAATTATACAAATCTTGTACTGTCATTGTATTCTTAGAAGCAAATATAAAGTATTTATCGGCTTGTATAGCTCTATTTAAAAAGTCTACTTCCTCGTCTGAATCGCAAACCACGACGGTTCTTTTTGAGGGATCGACGTCTTCCAAAAATTCTAGTAAGAGTTTCAATTTCTTCTTTTTTTTGACGTAACTCACAGTCATGTTGGTCCTCGCATATAAGACACATTCTTGGAAGGAACCGATGCAAACGACCGTATCCGGGGCTATCTTTGCGAGTGGTTCCATGAACTCACACCATATTCGTGAAGCAACAATGTATTGCACCTTGAGTTCTTTATTTACTCGTGCTTTTAACATATCCTTCACTTTGTATAGGCAAAATTTTAATTCATTCGCGTACACTTCAGACAGACGCTCGCAATCATCGAGAACGAAAGTAGCAAGGCGGCGCAAGTCTACACCAAACTCTGGTACTTGTAACAAGCGTACTAGCGAAGGTGCTGTACTTATCAATAAGTCGCAACCGTTAAGCAATGTAGTCGCGATAGCAGTTTCATCATGACCGAAATAGCATGAAACGACTTTCTCACTGCATCCAACTAGCATTTTTGCAATCTTTTCCACTTCAGATACGGATTGCGACGTTGCGCAAAGAATAATGCTAATCGGTCCTACGCTATCACCGTCCGAGTCTACCTCACTGCCATCACTAACCA
>DWQQ01000436.1:0-11539 GCA_018244775.1 Oxynetra roscius flavomaculata
TACTAGCTAGGTGTATCGTTGTATAAATAATATCACAACAACAACTTTGACCTTTATCACTGGATGGGCGAACAAATTGCTATTTGTAATTGAAAAAAAAAACTTTTTTGGAATAAAATACTGGATACTGTATGCCTATCATCACACGAAAAGTTAAAATTCTGCCGATTAGCAGCGTTTTATTTGTATCATTTTTATCAATAATGTTTACCGCCTTTTATTGTTCAATGTGTCTACTTTCTTGCGATATTTATACAATCCTTTTGCTGTAAACCTTCTGTTGATCGCGAGGAATATTTTTATTTCTTCCTTTCTCAATGAAATCATAACATTTATTCGATGGCTATTGGAATTCGGTTCAACTTGAACTTTATTCTAACTTAAAATCAATTAAAAGTTATTACTTCCGGATGCCAGGAAATGTTTAAAGGAAACTAAATTAGTTACAAATATGTTTTAGTGAACCGAAATTATTTAGAAATATGCCTTAATAGGCAATAGACAAGGGCTTAGGTGGACGAACAGTTGGAAATAATTAACCAACTCTATGTACACAAGTAGTATGTGAGTGAAATTTTGTGGTTAAAATTCGTTATTATTCTTTTGTTTTATTTTAATCTTATTAACATAAAATGGTGACGTAGGATAAGAAAATTGAATAAGATAAATTTTTATAAGGGAACGCAGCAAACGGCCACTAGAAAAATGCCATGTTTATATCTGGTTGTTTATAATAGTAAAGGCTTCCAATGCGTAACGAGTTAAGAGCTCTTTTAACATTTGCAGAGAACATGACTCTGTCATTCTGGACATATTTTATGGTTGTTTCTCTTACAATGCACTAATGTTGCCAGGATAATGTCGCCACACGGATTGTTAGATTTTCAGTTAATACTGTTTTATCAGTATCAGCGAAAGAGATTTTCTCGGGATTAAGGCCCTGGTAATATACCTTTCATACAAAGTTTACGGAACGTATATATTCGTATTTAATCTTGACTTTGTTTTTAAATTTATATTAAATTTAGAATTACTCTTACAAATCTCCTAGCAATTTATAATTTACAATTCATTCCCAGATTTAATTTGGCCACGATTTGAACATAATCCGTAAAGTAGGTACACGAAAATTCATATCTTCATAGGAAAGCTAAATGAACAGAGACAAAATCGTAAGCACCTTTCGGGAACGGAACTCTGAAAGTTCGCACCGAGGTAGAAGCAGAAAAACCTAATTATAAGAAAAAGTAAAGAGTATTTGATATTCAAATCTGACTCGGTTCCATTGCTGGCGGTGTGACGATATTAGTAGGTGTTTTGCCGGATGGAAGACTACCGTCGACACTCACGTGTTATTTATAAATGTACCTGGTATTAGTAAACTCTAATAAATATTTAAGAACAAAAGCACATGATTTAATTATATCATGATTATTTCTTTCGATCGCGACAAATTCCGTAATAAGCTCGAGAAAACGTAGTGACTACAATAAATCCATTGGTGTACATTTCTTTAACACTTTGCTATTCAGACATATAGCCAGGTTTAACATTTAACTCATGCTTCCATTATTTTTGTCTGTTTTTGTTTTGATATTGAGACATTACTCGTTGATTATATTGCAAAGTGGATGTATACGGTACGAGTAGAGGGTAGGCCATAACTCTAATATTTTTTATACATACTAGCATTCGCCGTATCCAAATTGAACCAGCTCTTAGGCAGAGGCTATAATAATGTATATCTTAACTATATTTTCGAAGGATGAGATCGCGTGGAAACAGAAATTTAAATGTTGAGAGGTTGCTGACCTCTTTGTAATAAGTCAAGTAATATTACTTTGAACTTTTCATGAATATCGTCGCGCTTATGAAGATAAATTATACTTCTTTGCCATATCAGGATAATACGAAATTTATACTTACATAGTGTCGAAGGATTCGCCAGTTTTTTTTATTATTATAAAACGATTGGAAATCAATAATATTTCACTGAAGGTTATATTTCGCTACCGCATATAGAAATACTGTAACTTACTCTTTTTGTGTCAGGAGAGTAGCAAACGGGCATGCAGCAGTCTCAATCAGCCGCTGCGAACTTATATTTTCTTTATTATCTCTGTTATTGAAAATAAAACTTGTAATTGGCAGTGGCATGGAACTTTAGCTCAATAAGAACATAGAATGAGAAGAATATGAGCTGCATTTATAAAACGCTGTTGCACAACTGCAAAGTGCTTGAACACTCGAGCCCTACCGTCTCAAGTCCAATCTCGGAAAACACTTAAAATTCAGTTAGTATGTAGTAAAACACATCTAATCTAAAAATCAAGAAAAAGTCGAGCATTTGACGACAACGTCAATCTCGCGAGATTGACGCTTGTTTCTTAAACAGCTCTTGGAATAGAAATGATTCATTTACTCATTCGCAGTCTGGGTCTGTCAGTGAAACTTAAACTGAAACGTAGGGAATAAATAACAAAATTCCAAAATAAAGTGTCAATTTAAAGTTCAATCTCTATTGTACATTATTTCGTTGTCCATTGAGAGGTCGACTATTGGACTTTGACTTCACTTGTCTTCACTGCTTTGACAGTTTTCTAAGCCATCTGAATGTAATGTTTTTTCACACGGTCGTCGGATTCCAAATTATGCAGAAGTCGTACTATATTAACTATGAAACGGGCATAGTTTTTCAATTATATAAGTACACATCTACACACACTAAATAAAATATATTTTGATCGTATACGTTTATCCATTACGTATCAGCGCATCCGTGAGCTAAATGTGCGTCGCGTGACTGCAGCAGCCTTTCTTACACTAATTGAATTAATACTCGCTCCAATTCTATAAAAGTTGTTACCTTTATCGAGTAATTCTTAATTACAATAATAAAAACCAATACATATCAATGATATAAACGCGAAAGTTATCATGTCTTTCGAACTATTCAATTTCCACCTAAAAACCAATGAACGAATTATATAATCCTTGACATTTTTGTGTGTTACTAGGTTTTACATGTTTCTAGAAAACTCAAAATCTCATCTTAATTACGTTACCAGGGCTGCAAAAGGTAAGCACATAATTATCATCAAGCTCGTATGGTCATTGATATTTAAAAATGGTCATTCGATTTCCGATAACACAATAATTAATAGAAATTCCCAATAAAATTACTTGGCTTTTTATGTATATGGTGGGGGGAATAATTGTGCTCCTCAATTTTAGCAATGCTTTGATACCGGCTTAGAATAAAGCCGATAATCGCTGCTCACTGACATGTCCGGGCTAATGTTACTAATATTCCTCTTCCTTATGGTCCATAGTAACTAAATTGTCTAATAGTCACTTTAAAATACAATTCGTTCGGTCGTGTTATTCGTTGTTTACCCTCTTATGATTAAAAAAAACCTATTTTCTATTACATATGTAAATATATGTGTAGTAGTAGATAGTAGAAACTAACATATGAATTAAACTAGAATATCTCATGTTTTACCATATATCAACACACGGCGATAGAAACTTGTTTCTAATTAACAGCGGCATTGCTGTCGCAACCGGCCCTGTATGTTGGGCGCTACCTTTATCTCACATTTACTTATTACCGGTATATCGATTTCCTGTATATCGGGCACTACCTTTATTTCAACTTTACTTATTATGTATAAAAGTATTTATGCATACTTTGTAACAACTTATTTTATTATCTCATAGCGTTCCGTAACCGCTGACCGTACTAAACTAATTTAATTATGATAATTTACATAATTAAATGTTAAGTCACACACCGTTATTAAGTCGTAAGAATGTATTTTGAGTTTTACTTATACTGGTGTGAATGTAGATGACATTTCTATATAAATAATACGAATATAATCATTACACACTGGTGGTCATGTACGTATCTGGTTGCACTAGTTCTTAAATAATGACTGTATAATTATTCACGCTTTATTGTTTAATATTTAAAGAGTTGATTCAAAAAGTGTTATAATTATGTCCGAATTGATTATACTATCTTCAAATTTTGTATAAATCAAATGATTTTGACTTAAAAACGTAATAAACTGTCCTCGATATTTGTAATATTATTGTCGATTAATTCACATTTTACGCCCCCTTTAAACCTTGACGGGATTGACATAACAAACATTCTGTCTAATTGAATAAAGTCGACCGCGGTCAGTGTTTGGATGGGTGACCGCAAAATTATCAAAAAAGGTCACTCTGACTCGGAATATCTGTGAAAATGGCTTAATGTAAGTTTGCTGATAGATTGCTCTTTAATCCGTATATCTGTCAAGCAACACTTGATGGATGGACTTCCTCGATAAGATCTCCATATATATTAATTGCAGTACAGTATTTAAACTAATACAAAATTTAAAAAATAATAATTTTCTGCATCTGCAGTTGCCTTATAATGCGGTTTAATAAATGGTCCTGAAGCAACAAGAGATGCAGTAACTAACTCCAGGGGTTTTTTTTCTTTTATTTCAAGATAGTATGTAATTAATAGGTAGTAGCCACAAGTGGCCGCTGTCCTCCATAGACGACTGACTTCTAACAGGAGTGAAATGGAATCTTTGTGTCTCTGGTTAATATTAAGCGTTAATAGGAATATTAGTTAGTAGTCAATGGTGTTGAATTTAATGGTAAGTTGTTGTGTGATCTGCAAGGCCGGTCACAGGAGCGTTGCTACTCTTGATACAGTCACTTCGAGTATACTGGTGGACCGACAACTACACATTTCAAACCAAAACACCGATGGCTGTAATAGCAATCGTTTCAAAGAATTAATAGATACAGCGTTTGGAACTCCCCCGGCGAACCATATACATTTTTCACCCATCATTTACATCATACCAGCCATACTATTCAACTGTAGTGCAGTTCATATCAGCTGTTGATCAAAATATAACGATACATACCTATACTATTTATAGTTGTATCTACTTATATGTTTTATCCCAATAACACCAAAAATGTTTTGTGAAATGCTGAGATTATAAAAGTTACAATTTGTAAAGAAGCGCAATACCATAATATTATGTTATATAATAATATTTATTTATTATAAATTTCAATTTTTATCTTTGTGGGAATAATAAGTATTATTTTAATAATTATAGATATGTTAAAAATACTTTACCCTCAAATAAAATATATTTATTGAAACATTTTACCCTTCATTATTAATTACCGTAAAAAATCCACAGCGTCTCAATTAAAAAGTTATATTTAAATCTACACTGTAGCAAAGTAAATAAATTTTGATATATACCTAATCAAATGCTGTGAGTGGTATATGTATATCTGAAGAATTATCTACCATCAAAGTCAAAACCATTACTATAGTAAAACTAAAACAATCGTCTCACAATCTGAACGAAATATAATCTCATTGTTTCAGCGGCTGAAACTCTGAATACAATATCACGTCATATCTACGAGAGAACAATTTCAACGACACTGTTTTTTTTTTAATGACGTCCGAAAATAAGCTTTTATCGTACGAAATGTGTACTAAATAATCTCAATAAAATGTTACGATGAATCATCTTTATACAAAAAAAGGGCTCTTAATTAGAACCCCATTTTGAACAAAGCTTAATACTTACCCGAACGAACAAAAATCCTTTCGAAAGATATAATTAACTCACACACCACAAGAGATTCCAATGTCACTGCACTGAAAATACTAGTCGTCACTCGCTACAGATAATGCACTAACAATCCTATTTTCGTAAACGAACTTCGGCGGCACGAGCGCACGTCCACCCCCTGCTATAGTCAACGCGGCACTGTTTAATTTTGAGTTGCATGTCATCGAAGTAAAGATTCGGCGACGATTCATCCAAGCAGCAAGCTTACTGAAGCATAAACAGAATAGCTCTAAATCTGAGGTGGGTCTTATTAGTGTAATGAACGTCTATCGCCGGATTATACCTTTGATGTTATAGCCATAGAGGTCACAGAGTTTACTCTATTTCAGGCAGAATACCGCTAGAACTTGCTTACTTTACATCTATTTGGACAGAGTTCGTTGATCGGCAATGAAAATTTTATCACATCGCGTTAAAGTAAATAGTGCGGTTGGCTTAACACTAAGCTTTTCCGGTATATCTACAATTTGCTTCGGGAAATTTGTCCCTAATTTGTAATATACAAGATGAGAAGATAGTCAATTAATCAATATCAAATATTTGCATGTCATTAATTGAGTCAGCGAAGCGCTAGTCCTGGTGCGGCTATAGATAGGAAATGATCGTTTGATTAAATACCGAGCCTGTGCCCGGCTTCTTAATGGAACTGGCTTAAAGAACCGGTTTGGGTTCTTACAATTAAAAACTGATCTTAACCTTATCACAACGTTTAATAAGGTTATTAATCAACATCATATGCGCTGGTCGGTAACCTAAATCACAAATGCACTTTTTTAATGAGAATCTATTTCATCCGGTATAACTTCCTGCATTTACGGAAAAGGACCCATTCTTGGGAAGGAGTCCTATATTGGTATCATCATCATCAAAGGGCTTAACTGTACTCACCATGTTTTTAAATAGCCGTGTTTGACCGCGTGTCCTGGTCTCCGAGACATGGAAACGTTGATGAAATAGGTACAAATGGTTAATCATCGAAGTTCTACAAATTTGTAACAAAATATATAATAAGATACATATTTACATATACGGATGACATACACACAGCCATCGGATCCTTAACTATACAAAGCCCTACAGATATATAACGAAAATATTTATATACTCAATACACAAATATGTGTCTTACTTGGGATTCGAATTCACAACCCCCAGCTTAGGAGTGATAGCCGAGAACGGTTGGACTAAAGGTTCCGGATTTTTTTAACCATATCACAATATGTTAAAAGTTAAATGCAATTCCAGAACGCGTGCTACAAAGTATTATTACATTTAACGAACAAGTATTTAAATATTTCTGCATGACATTTACTGATCATAATTAAATTTTATCACAATTTACATTTAATATTTATACATAATTATTTACATTTAATATTGTATAATTATTTATACCAATTTATACAAATTTCTACTAACAATATTTTAAAATAATATATAATATAGCTTTGTTTACAATGCATCGTACATTTATAGCGTGGTTGTAATAGTATTTATGTATGTAAGTAGAAATTCAGAAACGTTTCTATAGTTAAGATGAATATTTGAATTATATAGCGTATATTACTTATATTGTATCTACATAATATGAAAATTAGCACAAGCAACTTTTTCTGGCGGAAATAAACCGCATTTCCTCGAGAAATTTGGAAGATGCCGAACTATGTAATCGTCGGACGAGTACAGAGAGAGAGAAAGAGACATAAAGCTTCAGCATTGGACAATACGTATGGTGAAAATCAAGATTTAATTCATTGATGAATTTTAAATCCGTTTTATACGATTATTTGGTTTGGATTTTTTTGACGAGAATCTTATAAAACAGTTGCGAACTTAAGAAATTATCAATGTTACTCACTTTTAGATAACTCAGAGTTGCAAACTTTTGTTCATTCGGTGTTTAAGCTTTGGGAAAAACTTTAGCTTGATAATTAAGCTAGCTAAATTGTAATGTAGCAATGTTATATTTTGGAAACCGTTTGACTATAAACGAATAACTAACGAAATCATCGTACTGGTTGTGGCCCACACATTTTTTTGTTTAAATCTTTTATACCTGACGTCACATTTTAAGACATCTGTTTATGAAAAAAAATCGTACTTATTTCATGTATTTAACTCACTTAAATACTTTGTGTCCTATGTCAGGGTCAAACTATTTCCATACCAGATTTCATCAAAGTTTATTCATAGTTTTTGTAGCGATTTAAGATGAAAAGAGTAATTGATAAACAAGCGTTTATGGAATGGCATTATTTCGCTGAATACCGTCGCATTTTATATGGAAGGTAAGAGAATCGTACGGGACAAATTACTCATTGATTGCCCCAATGCCACGGATGTAATATCATTATAATACATCAAAGGTTATACCATTATTGCACCAGCGTGGAGACAACAGCTGGAGCAGAGTGGACGAGACTCTCGATTCGTGCTCACTAGTATGAAAGGAAGGAGGAATAATTTCACGGCCTGCGGCTGACCGTTGTTATCCCGTTAAGTAAATTATTCCTTTCTTGCATTCTTGCAGAATCAAGTGTGGGAAATTGGACAATTAACTAACTTTATAACTAACAGCCGCTCCGCTGCAATTGGCCGTCTTGATATTATTGCTTTGTGATTTTGTTTTTATTTTAAATTTCGCGGGGCGAGAAAGGAGTCGAAAAGTTGTAATGGCTATTGCTTTGACTCGATGAAGTTTGCTACAGTGGAGCGATACGTTGATATTGTACACCACCAACTTTAAATACATTTCTTTTAGAAGTTTTTCGTGTAATTTGAAGTTTGAATTCGTTAAGAAACAAGTAAAATTAAAATGTTTAGGATTATTTTTTTAATTACGATATTTTTTCTCTTTACAGTGCAACATAGCAAGGACGGAATAGAAAGAAAGAAAAATATTAAGCAAGACTAAGTTACAATGCAAACATTTATTATTCCTTACCATAAATAAATCAAACAACAGAAATAAATCTAGAACATCAAAAAAAAAATACAATAAATTCCAAACAATAAATCTGCCTTTTAACCGAAGTGATAAACAAAAATTTTAACAAAAAAAACCGACTTACGAATATATTTATCCAATACGCACTAAAATAAAATAAAAATATTGCGTATTCCACAACAACTTAATAATTAACTTATTTTTTTACCCATCAATATGTAGGTACGATAGTAGGTATTGTTATTTCTCAAGGAGCTGTCAGCCAAGGACATAACACTACAATATACCTAACAAAATACAATATACACCAACTCCAAGCATAAAAAAAATACGAGTCGAATCGAGAACCTCCTTTTTTTTAAAGTCGGTTAAAATCGGAGCTCAGCTTTAGCCGTGGTCTATGCGGCTGCTGCGCTGAATAGCTTTGCCCACTGCACTCAATGTCACAAACAAATATGCACCTACTACTAACAGTAATGTATTCAAATCATGTACCTAAAAAACTGAATTTCAATTTGACCTTAAGTCTCGAAAAAGGTACAATATCAATGGATTATGTAATCGTAAAAAGAATAATCGTTTTGTAATAAAGCTGGGCGTGTGTTCTGTTTTGTACAGTACCATTATTGATTTTGGTTACATCTCGTTAATTGTAATAGTTCTAGGAACTGCCATCATTAATTATTTTAAGTCGCGGTTAAGTTTCAAAGACTTTATATGGAAATAATATATAGCATAAATAATAACATTAAAATATGATAGCTACAGACACGTGATTGGTGAAAGAAGAAACACTAATATTGGAGTAGAGAAATATCTTTAAGAATGTAACCTACTCTTGGTCAGCCTGGTAGACCGTGGTCGGGAGGCCTTTTCATTCTGATAGGAGACCGTTGTCGAAGAGTAGACTAATGAATAAGAGTTTAATGATGTTGATAATTAAAGTAACCGTATATACAATTAAATACAAATAATAGAAATTGTTAAGCGCAATGGTTACATTCGGGAAGCCATTAAATGAATATAAACGATTCACAATGCTTCCTTTAAAATATTTCATATATAAATAACAATAACATAGTTGTATGTTATTTGAGTAGAACTTAACCCAAAATTTAAAACATGAAATAAACGCAGTAGGCACTATCAAAAGTCCTGTACAAAATACTTTTTCTGACAAAGTTCAGACCGGAAACAACTGAGTTTATTTACGTAAGCAACTCGATTACGATAGTACAACACGGATATTTTATATGAAGCCTTTTTACTACAGAGCATCGGATTAACATGTTCCAAAAAAGAAAGAGGCGAAGCGTAAAAATTGAGCATCACACGACCCTGAAGCATTTGGGCATAAAACGATAAATAAAACGCACGAAACGTTCGGTAGTTGGATCAAACGTTTGGATGATAGTCAACGGTTGGTTCAAGTGTTGGTGAGTTGTGAACGCCGGGGTTTCCTGGCAGTTCGCCAACGACCGTGAATCATCGTACGGAGCAAACCCACGTCGATTTGTCAGCATTACAAGTTGTGGACGAAACGAAGCGACTCGATACCGGCATATGTGTAAATGCTACTATGCGAGATCTTCCAGATTGTTTTGAAGTGTGTATGAATTTATTTGATTACATGCAGTTCTTTTGAATAAACTTTGAACGGATATGTAGTATGGTACAATAGACACGGTGCTGTTTCAATGTTAACTTATTCATCCATTGTTAACCTCTGTAAAGCAGAGCTCTCCATAAAGAAAGAGAAAGTTAAACTCCACTTCCACTGTCTAATTCCAAATTCAATAATTCCGCGTCTCCTCTACTAGGTTTAGATTTGTATTATTGTAAATTTTTTGCTCTCCGTATTTCAATTTTGGGACTCAGCTCATCTAGTATTGTTACATAGCAGCAGAACCTTTGTCGTTTGTTCCAAGTCAAAATAGCAATTATACCATTCCATTACATTGCATTTTTCAGATCTATACTATAGTGCTACATATTACCAAATGTGTGTTTACATATATCTAAATATTTATAACTGATATATTGAAATTAAGGAATTGGCGTTTTTCAAAAACAAACAAACAGGTGGTTGCCGTTTATATCAGAAAGAGTGTTCACGATAATGTTATAGAAACGCACCGTTTTACCACGACCAATACCAATACACAAAGTGAGTGCCCGAACTGAGCCATATTCTAACCGACAGTATTGTGATAGTATCTAATATCACAATACTATTTATCATAATACTATCCGTCTGTTAAATAGAAAGATCATGTGATTCAGTAACATCTGAGTTTGTTGTTCGTTCTCATCTTGGTCTGTCTTTTCTAATTATTTTTTCCATTTCATGCTTCCAAGCAAAAAAACATACAAACCCTCATTAGTTCACTTGGCGTATGGTGAAATATATGTCAAGTCAAATAACGACCCAAAACTTTTTGCTTAACTTAAAATTTCCAGTCTCAAGTCTTATTATTCTATTGCAGACTTTCTTAATTACGATTTTCCCAATTACCACAAAGCATACAATGTTATAGATAGGTAGCTTGCTATAATTGCGTTTGTTGTCGTGGTTTTCCAGATAGGCTTATAAAGTAGGTTATTAATTTGTAACAACATCAAGAAATACAAACAGAAATATTTGTTTTATCAATTATTCGGGACAGTAGTCCTCACGACTGTTATGTGCCTCTTGTTCGTTACAAATTCAAGCTTCAATTCCGGCCATATTTTACTCATAAGCTTAGAGATAAATAAAATAATTTATTCCACCAAATACAAGGATTGCAGCACATAATAAGTATATAAAATGGAATTATGGTGTATATATATGTACATACGTCTTAATATCCAATTCAGATTGTATAAGCATGCCCTGCCATTTGTTTGGGTGAATGTATGTATATATATACATAAG
>DWQQ01000437.1:0-11536 GCA_018244775.1 Oxynetra roscius flavomaculata
AATAATAGTGACAGAAATCTAGAGATCTAGTAGATCCGAGATGGCAGAGAAGCCCCCCGCCGAGGCGTTCTTTGGGGACGACAATGATAATAACAGTGACAGCGATAGCGATAATGATGAAGATGACGAACTGACTATGGTCGCTGACGACTTCACGAGGTGTGTGAAATTGGAGCTAGATGAAAATATAGCTGCGTACAAAGACAAAAGAAGGCTGATACGGGAGAGTGAGTCTGTTCCGTGCACTAGTAATCTCGTGGAGAACGTTACATTGAACTACATTATAGCGAAGCAGATTATAAGCAACTTGCCGTGGCAGGAGAAGCTGATATGCAAGCGAGTGTGCGGCACATGGCAGTCGGCTGTGCAAGCATTGAGACGGGAACAAACGGGCCCCGAGGACTTTGTTTTGGAGGTGGATTCCACATCTTTAAAGGGCGGGACATGTTTTGTCCAGTCTGGCACATTCTATACCAAACCGCTTGTTGTGATGGCATTTACAAATACATCAAGTTTAAAATTAACAGCCAAATGTGAGGCTCTTGTGCCGAATCCTTGCAAAGTTGTATGTCAGGTAGATCACAGCTGTGAGTGTGAATTTTTAAAATTTGTCATTTTAATTCAATTTTATTTTTATTTAGGTTTTGTTGTGATTATTAAAAAATTTCAAGTACTATAAAGGAATTATGTTGAAGTATACATAAAGATCGGTCTGTTGGTGCAGTGGTTAGTGAGCCTGACTGCTGCATTGGGGGCCATGGGATCAATTCCCATCCAGGACAAATATTTGTATGATGAAAATAAGCATTTGTTCTGCTTCTGGGTGTAAAAGGGTAACTCAATGAGCATATCAGCTATCTAGTATGCCATATGCGGAATTATCCCAAGATGTTATTATTATATAATATTGATTTCTGCTTACAGTGTTAGACTATGTCAACCACAAGGCGAACGCTCCGATGAATCGAATGCATACTGTAAAAGCCAACTACATCTCCTACTTTCCTCTGCCTAAATCAATAACATACAAACATACATTAATGTACCTCAGGAACAAATCGTTTATCGGCGGTGTATACATTCCGATGATTCCGGAAGTAGAATTACATACAATACATATAAAATCTAGTACAATGTCGATCAAGGAAGACTTCTTTGATGTGGTTGAACGGCTCTCTAAGACACGGATTTTCAAGGGGATATTGGTGTACGTCACCGAAAGGTACCTTCTGCATACAGTGGAGGATATTGTGTTTATAAATTACATCAAGGATGTGTAAGTTTATATTGATATATGTAACTTACTGTTTTAACTGTAATATCAAAACTAAGTATTGTATAAATTTTAAATATTTTTAATTAATTTACAGTCAACCCGACATACCATATGCACTTGGAGGGTGCATTGTAGAGGACACAGTTTTTGATGAAAACGATATAAATCTTTTAATTGAAGGCATCAATGATAATAGTGGTTTCACAAGTGATAATTTATTATCCATCGACTTATTCACGATTCCTAAGAGTTCAAAAAATAGTGAATATAACTTTGAGATGTTTTCATTTATCTTAGAGTCATCTGATTGGTCTAAATCTAAGATACAACAAAATATCAATGAGGTAAGTGTATATAGTAGACCGCTTGAGCATTTTATTTCATATTGACAGTAAGGATATTTTACTTTTCGAATTAAAAGTAAGGGTCTATTACTTTACTTTTCATATTAACAGTAAAAATATATAACTTCCGTTTTTTATATTGTTTACATTTTATATATTACTTACTTTACTTTTAAATGAAAGGTAAGGATTGTATAATTAAAAAAAATTACTCCTTTCAGTTTGCCAGCAAAGTGCCAAAGTTCGAGCACAGTGTGGCTATAAAGCTTTCATGCGTGGGTCGTGATCAAAAACATAAGTTGGAGCAAGATCTATTTCGAGTTGCCTTTCCGAACACGAGGATAATCGGTTGCTATGGAAACGGTGAATTAGGGCTCAATCATCCAGTCAGACCGACATCCGACACTATTCCTAACGCTGCCAAAAGGCACAAACACGATCCGGGACCATATTACGGGATAATTTATTCATATTCTACTGTATTTGTTTACATTGGCTGGGGTAAAATATTAGCAGCACCAACAAAAGCAACCGCAAGTTCTTAAATCACACACCAATGCCAAAGAAACATAAAAAAGGTATTTGGATAAGCCATGACCCGGAATGTCTATAAGGTATATTAAACATGCAGCCCGGAATAAGACCAGTTCCACCGGTGATATTGGTAGCTTTTATGATAATGACTGATGAGAAATTATTTAACTTTTACACAATAGTCCAGGGCACATTTTATAGTATACCATAAAGTAGCTTACTTACTTCATGCCACACAGTGGAGTGGACCTGATCATTACCCGAATGTGTGCTTTATGATATATTTTGTCCCTTTCTAACATATTGCAAATGTGTAAATGAAAGTTGAGACACAGAACAATATTTTGTTCATTTAGAGTAAGAAATGTTTCAATGTGATCTTGTTTACACCTGATATCTGTATGATGGCCCTGGTGAAATGCTCCATTATTGTGGTTTAAAGATAATAAAAGTGGCCTACCTATTATGTGAAAAGAGTCTTGTAAAGAGCATCTAAACATGAACGGTTAGTTAGGTTTTACATAAGCATTTTTTTATTTATTTATTTATGTGCACAATACAAGAAATTTGTTCATGGGAGAAAATATGTACAAGGTTATTGCTTATCTCATAGAAATCTCTTTCGGCAGACCAAGAGAAGAGTTTATAATTGAATGCAAACTATCTGAACTAATATAAATACAAAAAAAAACCAGAATAAACATATTTGTGTGACTAGACATGATGGTCCTTGATATGTTTCTTAAAAATGCCAACAATTTTTTTTATTCTCTATGTTCTTGTGACATACAAAAATGGGATATTTGAATAACGAATGAGAAATAAATTTTCTTAGTTAATAACAGAATCTCATGAGGCAGCAATATTATCACCGCCAGCCATCATCATAAAAGTCAGTCCTAAGTTACATGTGGAGTAAGAGCAGCTACTTGCAATTTTTCCATTCTAGATTCTTTTGTTTTGTTTTTTATATTGTACTGTCTGTCACATTATCGGTGATGATGATTAGTTTTCTTTTATTATTTTAATTGTCGGTTATCTCAAGTTGCACGACCGGGCCTATGAATGTTAGGGTACTAATTTAATGTTTTTAAAATTATCGCAATGCTTGGTGAAGGCTATCGGCAAAGAAATGTGCTATATTAATAAATAGCCAAGAGAAAGATGGTGACCTTTTACAATTTAGCAAAAACTAAGCGTTATATGTAAGATTTTATCATACATAAGTGATGTTTTATAAGTTTTTAATTAATATTTTTCTGTGCATTTAAATGTTCAAATTTAAGTTTCCTGTAACGTGTTTGCATAGCTAAATATACATCTATTGTTAAATAAACGATCAAATTCTGTGTGCCAAGTACGAATTGATTACCCCTTCGATATCGAGCAACTCGCACTAGATCGTGAGCGCGGGAACGCACGTGATTGGTTGTTTCGAGCTTTCATATTGTTGTCACTAGGTGGCGCTATTTCAATTTCATACAATTTATAGTTTAGGTTAATTTACTCTAGTAAGAAAAAAAACTCTTAACTCGACACACATAACCGAAGCTCTTAAATCGATACAAAAACACTTGTAATAAAATAAAATAAAGTAAAATGTAGCTTTAATTGGTCCGGTTAATACATACTGTATTTAACATTATATTTAGTCATCAGATATTTAAACTATTGGTTGTCAGTGTTAGTCATATTATTATATTTTAATAAATAAATAGGAAATTTCCTACGTTATTGACATAATAAAAAGTAACACTTTTTATTATGTCATTAATGAATATGTTATGTAAGCGAGAAAATAACGGAAATATGGATATATGAGTAAGTAGGGTACATATTTAGGTTAAATTATACATCGTAATTTATGTATGACAATAGAATTGTTATGTGACCCAGTTGTAGACTTTTCTTTTATGCAACATACTGCACCCTACTATTAAGAATTTCATAGTATGTTTCTATAATGGTGTGTATGTCTTTCAAAATAAATAAACAATTCAGACGCAGATGATTTATGTCACTTGTTTCAAATTTTTCGAATATGTAACCCCTTAAGATCTGGCAAAAAAAATTTAAAAAATCTTGCGACCTACACTAGATAAAAATCTAAAACTATTAACTGCACTGCGATTTTATGGATATAAGATAGCAACTTTGCTGCAGGTTACGTGTTACCCCTCGAGTAAAGCTATGCTATATAAATATTTGTAAACTATTCTTTAAATGCAACATTATGTTATGCAATAATATTTTTTTTCAAAAGCGTTGCTTTCTGTACTTGGTGTTTAAAAGTTTATTTGTAATATAATTATTTTACACACTAATTAATTGTCTTAATGTCACTATATCAACGTCCCTTTAATGTCAAAACAAAATTTATAACAATATGACAAGTCTATTTATGACAAAATAAACGAAAGTCAGAAAGATTAATGTTATTTTGAATTAAATATTTGTTAGTGAGTCGGTGAGGATTGATACCGCCGTGAAGGATAAGTCGTCGTGAGTGTTCATAATAATACTAAAGCAAAAGCACATGAAGAAAAAACAATCTTTTCTTAATTTAAAAGAGTGCTGAGAGATTTTCTTCGCCGTCCTCTTTCCCCGACCCATCGTAAGCGGGCGTCCAAGGCCGGTTAATGAATGGTAATTATAACAAAGCATGACCTGCATGACTGGGCATTTATTGTATTTATTACCTTACGACGAATGATACTGTTTCAATTTGACACGCCTTACTTTCAGTGTTTGTTGGAACTACAAAATTAAGTATGAATTTCAAACACCTCGCTGTTGTATTATTAAAGAGAAAATTATATTCCTAATAGATATTTATATAATAGAATCAAAGGAGGCGTCTATTTAAGGATGTTATTGAAATTGTTAGAAAAAAAATTAAGGCTCAATATTGTTTCCCGGGGTTAATTAAAAAAAAATACTTGAGAGCGTCGATAGAACGGTGCAAACAACGGTGTATAATATAATACGACAGCGCCGCGCGCAGCCGATGTTCGGCACACGAACTTCAATTTTTTTTCCTGTATCGCAGCTGAGATTCGCGTGTTCATTGATACACCGCTATAGCATGCGACGTTGTTTTATCTCTCTATAAAAGATGTCGACGTGCCTTTGGCACCGCGCTATTTCCACAAACAACGCTACCATTATACCATGGTTCTTTAGTAAACATATTTTTATTGTGTAATATTTATGAGTCAACTTTTCTATTCGGCTGTACGCCTTAGAATCTTTTTATAAATCCTTTATAATTTGCATTCAAAAATAAAAAGTTAGTAATAAACATCATAGATAAATTTTTACTATACATACGTGCCTGTACTCAGATCGTAAAATATAAATGAGAAAAATCCTATATCTGATTGACTATTATATATTTAAATATTTTTTATGACACGCTCACAATATATGTGTACACACGTTCCACCTTGGTTGTCAAGAATTGCATTAGTTATCGAGAATTGGACGCGCTCCACTTTCTATTAATAACGAATCTTCTGAATATTCAACAAATATGAATATGGTTAATAGACTGTTGGTGGAGCATATTCTCTTAACCTCATTTATCAATATAGCGTTTGTGTTGATATTATATTTCACGCTATAGCTTATATATAAGTGAAAAATGATTAAACCTGTTTATCTGTTTCTTTTGGGTTTCTTGAAACAATGGAGTATCTACGCCATAATTATTACTTTACAATTAGTTTATGGGTATTTTCAGTTAAAACTTTAAATTTCAACGCGGGTTGTTAGTGCCGATGACAGCGTATTCATTATTTCACTGCAGCACAGGGCTGGAGAGAGCATACATAGCTTCGTACATCAATAAAAATTGGTATTAAAATAACAACGATAAAAAGATTACACGTAATATTGAGTCAAAAAGGTCAAATACCTACCGTGTTGAAACCGACGGTAATTTCGTATTAATTTATATGAATGGACATAATGCGCAATTTGTATCGGTATCACGTGACAGCGATACGTTAGTAGGAATGTGAAAAGTGATTGAGCTCGATCTTCATCCCCTAGCCGGTGCAGCGTGGCTGTGGACAGGCAGAGTCGCCTCACGACACCGTACACGCTAGTGATCCGACGAAAGGCCGCGCGCGCGCTCGTCCCGTGGTTCGCTTACATTCCGGCCCGTACAAAGCCCGCGTACGTGAAATTTACACGCTAGGCATTAAAATATATAAATACTGTTTAATACGGTGAGCTAGAAATAAAGCGAATTGTACGTAGAATATACATTAATTCTGATTTATGAAATCGCTAATGATGTCGATGTAAACATTTTATTTCAATTCACAATAATTATAGTCTCCAATGTGACATTTTTTCCATATAATATTAAGCTATTCTTTTCAGTTTATACCTTAATTTATAATTTAAAGTAGTGTGAGCGTTGATGAGGTTGCGGTTAAATAATTTGTTAAATATTTTTTATATGTACTGTATTATATGCACAAAAGTATTATACGTTTAAGAGAAGACGTTGCTGTTCGGCGACTTCGCGAAATTTAAAACAGACGCAGTTGTTCCTTTGGGACGAAAATTCGATGAAGTGTAAAATTAAATTAATTCTTATTTTAAGTCCAAAATTGGCTAACAATTTTTCTTTATTTTTTATTCTAAGTAATCGTGCTATGAAATTGAATAAGAACACGTGGTTCGACAATTTATTTTGTATACACATTGCTATAAAATTCATAAATATTTCTTTAATAGATTTAATTTTGAATAAAATCTATCACGTACGTAATTAAGACCTTATACCTAAGAAGTTGTTCAAAAGGTGACCTCTACAAAAGTACTTCATTATTTTTAAATGTCTAGTACTATTTCTATTAAATCCGTTAAAAATGACATTCTTAAATTAATACTTAACTTAATAAAATGTTTCTTTAAAAAAAAATTGTTCTTTAAGACTGTCTTGTACAAACATCTTTAATTATTCAAATCCCAAAAGTAATTATTATACAACATACAATGACTTTGTCGGCGCTGAAAAGAAAGAAAGTGCATATGTAAAAAATATACCTAAAATTTTCAAATATTTCATTTCATTTCATTTCAAATATTTCATTTCATTTCAAATATTTTAAAGATGTACAATTTAACGGCAACAGTAATAACATTTACTAAGCCAATAGAAAGTTTTATTATGTTTTAAAATTTCTACTTTCGTACAAAAACTGGTTGGCGTTATATTGTCAGAGGTTCAGTAATTTATTATGTAATTGTAGACCACTTATGGACTTATAAGATGGCCATGTTACATTATTCCGATCTAATTATATACCAGTTTCTCAATTCGTGTTTTTTATGTAAAGAGACCAGCAAACGGGCACACAGTGTGTTACGTACAACATTCGATTTCGAATCATTTGTTTAAAAAATCATGTTCAAATGACGCTAATGTATATTCACAATAGCGATATAAAAGTATTAGAATAAAATATTTTTTTGTTTTTTTTTTTATTAAAATTGTAGCACACAATATATGTACGTAGATACATACCTGCCCTAATACAATTTTTTAATAAAAATATTAAAAATATATAGTTTAAAACAATCGTAAGTATTATTTTTCACTTTTTCGAAGATCTATATATGAGTCCATACCAGACGACAGATATGGGCAAAAGAAAAAATATATATAACTATATATGTCTTAACAAACTGAAGCAAAACTTGTAATTCGGTGACATTTCCGATAGGGATGATTGAAGAGAAAGTAAATTGTCCGTAAATGACTCCCCAAAGCCGAGTAAATTGTGTTATTTCCGATTCAACTGCTCACTCTCTATTACCTGCATCTAACACCTCGAGATCTTTTAACCTTATATTTCGAGTGCGGAAGCTTATATCAATATTCATTTCCTTTATAGAGTACATATTATATCTACTATAATCTCATTTAATGATCCTTATTGTTATGAGTTTACTCATTAAGTCTCTTTACAATATACATATATACATATGTATGGAACAGGCTTGTGTGGGGATTTCCCAAGATATTATTAGATTATTATAATGATTATTTATTACTGTATTGTTTAAAAACGATTTGAATTGAATGTTGCCTTTTCTATGAAAAACTAAAACAATTTAATAATTTCTATTCATACTTATTTTTTATTAGCAACAACCACGTCATTTTCAATATTAATTTACGAATAATATTTGGTTTTGGCATTAGACTCTATTTATTGTTATGTACAGGGAGATAACAGCTTCGTATAGTTAAAATATAAAAGGCTTATATGATTCAACACATCTTTACATATTTCAAACAACCGTTAAATAAATAGTAATGTCAATGATACCATAAACTAAACCAAATTAATCTGTCACATCACCAGCTTTATATACCTTTATAAATAGTCAATATAGCACTTAATAATAAAATTAATATTATTTAATATTTTAAATGGAATAATTAGATTTAAATTAAAAAATAATACTTATAATATCTTTTATTAAAGTCGATAAGAAACACAATGAAGTTATTTCCAACGAGTAATAAACAATTAGACATGTCCGACTGCTTCGTAGATCTCAAAACAAAAGGAGAGTGTCCATAACTGTTAGTCTAATATTTTAATATATCTTTCTTATATATTGGTATGACATTGAGAACGAAATCTTTCGCTTATTTCTTCTGTTTTTTCTTCTCTTATCTAGGTCGTGGCGTCTTTACTGTCTTTTTTATTTTGAACGGACAGTACTTCTTTCGCGAGGCTTAATACCTTATAATATGGTATACGGTATATTACACATTTATTTTTATCGAAGTGAGCTGTAAGTGCAATACAGACTGTGTTTCCGGCGGGCGGTTTAAATAAATAAAAATATCAGCGTATACAGTGACAGCCGCTTGAAACGGAACGAAACATTCGAGATCAAGTGAAAGTTTGTTATAATTCTCTCCGTGTGGGTCAGTCCGTGTTGGAGTAAAAAGACAAAAGAAGAATATAGAAACAATGGACCACCTGTTCCGACAACGTAGGATCAGTGTGCCTAAGCGGTAAGTTTGCTTTCATTCAGTGCATTTCAAATATGGACATAATTAACCGTTTTTTTATTTTATTTTATACTACTTAGTACGAGTTTTATAACACTTTAGTAATTACGATCTAACGAATTTGAGTATAATGAATGGAGAATGGTATACGATTTTAAATTGAAAGCAAAAATACAATTAGAAATTTAAAATCTGACTGTTGTTAGTAACGCCCAGATCGAGTGAGGCGGCCGAGTCAAGTTTCTCTAATGGCACGGACGGTTCTGTACAGTCCGATTCCCACCCGGACGCGCACGACCTGAACTAATCGCAATTATTCGAACAAAACTGGAGAAAAACGTCGATTTAGCTAGATCTAGTTGTGATGCGATTCTTGGATCAATTGTATTTGATGTCAACAGCGATTTCCTATGCGGGGTGAATGACACTTCCGTGCGTCGCGTCGCCGGTCGCGCGCTTTTTGTCGCCGACATCTCGCGCACGCGCATTGTTCCCGCCGCTCAACAATGGTGCTCCAGCTCCGACTGCCTGATGTGTGCTCGTATATTTGCGGCGTGCTCGTGTTGAGAACGCTCTACTTCCACAAATTAGCACGACTTTTCAATGTTGAAATAGATTAAAGACTGACGCTCCGAATGCACATGGAAATAATTTGTCGAGTAAGATTAAGTCTTCGAGCGTTAAAATACAGCGTTATGTATTAAGTATTATAAATTACTATAACGTTTAATATACCCACGCTTCACTCACTTTCATTACAAACAAAATTAATTATGCATTCGTATGATATGAATTGTTATGTAAATTAAGTTGTGGTTAAAATAGCAATGGAGATTGATGAGTTTATATGCGATAAGTGTTGTGAACAATGCACACAGAACTTTTATTACTGATTTCCCTTTGATATGGGAAAAATAGTAAATGTGATGTCAAAATTACAACGCTCTACATTGATTCTTGGCCGTCACGAATAAAGTTGCATTATTTCGCATAGCGGTTCCCTGCATAATCTTTAATTCGTTTTACAGTAAAAGAGAATATTTTTTATTTAACCCAACATGCATGAATACTTGCACATTCGTAATTAACATATTCCTTCGAGCGTAAGACAGTTAAATATCATGACAGGTATAGAGTAAGATTGAAGAGGATATATTCAAAATTTTTTGATACATAAACAAAACAGTATTTCAATCTGCATGTAACTATTACATCAATTAAAGTAATGCTCGAAAATTGTGCTGCATGCTCTCGACTTGTATGTATGTACGTCATCACAGATAACATCTGACGAAGTTAATTAATTTCCCATTAAGAGCTGGCTACGTAAACGTCTTGGCCGATACCAATGTAATTGTTAAGCTTCATTTGCATTCAAATTCGCTTATTATTTCATTAAAATATGAATATGGTAGATAGCATATTATTTCTAGATTTTTGTAGTATACATGTTTTAGCATTTATGTTAACATTAATTAAGAGTATAGATAGTATAAGTAAAAGGTGTTAATACCTAAGGTGTAAGAGAACCCTCTATCGAATTGTGTTTCCCTTAAGGGCAGTGTTGGGTGATTTAGTATTTAAATCAATAAATAAATCTACATGTAGTAATGTAGCTTAAATTGGTAATTAACTTTAAGCTAGACATGAATAAAACTTCCGTACCTATGTCGGTTTGTGAGGCTCACAAATATAATAAACTTTCAGATGTATATGGACGTCGACTGGCAATTGGAAATCGAGCTTGCTCACAGCTCTGCTCCGGCTATAGTTGATATGGGCAGGCCCGCGTTCAGCTTAATCAGTGAAGTCGTGCGAATGTCTAATGAGCGCTTTAAACGGAATCGATATTGAGGAAATGGGCTTGGTTAAGATATTGATATTACATCGATATAATATATAAGGTTTCTTTTCTTTAAAGAATTTTCTTACCTCGGGGAATATTTTTTTTCAATAGAACCCAGTGTTTTCTGTTTGTGTTCTGGCGTGCGCCATGCGATCTTGCATGTGTTAACGGCGTGCCCCTGTAATGAGTTTGCGGCCAACCCATGTGATGGTAACGTTTGAACTGTCCCGAAGGATTTTAACAAGCTCTCTAACAATTACAACGAAACGGACTGATTAGCATATCACACACGAAGCGTTGTAACATTGCGTAAATTTACGAGAATATCAAAGAGGTTCATGTTCCCGTTATCACTGCAGTATTATGTATACTCAAGAATGATACAGTTTTCAAGGTAAGGAAATTTTTTATGCCGTGAAATTTCATTCACGGTCTAGTTGCGTTACTGTTAATTGCGGCTCGGCTAAAATCAATTTTACCCGATCGCC
>DWQQ01000438.1:0-11532 GCA_018244775.1 Oxynetra roscius flavomaculata
ACAGAGATGTTTGGCACTCTTTGCTCTCTGCCTACCCCGCTGGGGACCTGGCGTGACGGTTATTTATTTTTATTTATTTATTTATTTATTTAGTAACAATTATATTGGTACAGGTAAATTGGGTTTCTTGTCCGCATTAACATTGCTCTAAATTTAAAAAAGATTTAAGATGACACTTATGTTTGGTCAAATTGAACGTGTTTACATAGGTTTTAAAGATATATTAATAAAATAAAAAAAGGGATTTAATTGGACAAGTATTTGATTTCTTAATCTGAACCCTCGGGTAACTTATCTCCGACAATTTTTTTTATTACCAATATCATTTGTCAAAATTCTTTTTCTTGATATAATAGAAGTATGTACATAGAGTATGAAGTACTGGGTACTGGGATAAATCGATAAATCATAGACTGCTCTGTTAGGTTTAGCTGTCAACTGTCAAACAACGCGCCGCACGCAACCACTCAACCGTCACAATGTTCTCTATTATCAGATATTCCGCGGATCCGACATTTAATAACATATGATTCGCAAGAGGTTCTTTAAATAAACCCATTAGTTGAAAGGTAAGAAGACTATTTATGTCTATTATTCATGTATTTGAAATCGATAAAAAACTATTTGGCAGATTACGGGTATGACTGACATATGAAATATTCAAAGCGATTTTAAATCGCGTTCAATCCCAAATGGTTTTGTAATTACGTACACTTCGACATAAAAGCCACCCCATCGTTTTATACTCGAATAGGAGTGTATGCTTCGCCCTACAGTGAATTTTCACCCTTAACTTTTGAACCCCTAAGATCGTTACCACGTTAATTACGTGCCCCTTTTTTTATCGTAAATTGTATTTTTTGTCGTAAAAGTACACTGCTTGATGAGTAAGCACGCTACAAGCTTTAATTTGCTTTTAGATATCTGCTTACAATGTCAGAATGTATTATCCCGTGTGAGATTTTCCCTGATGCGTTTTCTTTGGGTCTAAGGCGCACCACTAAGATCTTAATGTTTCGCATTTATTTGGATGGAGTTGTATGAATAGACAAGGTACTGTACTTATAATGGATAGCAAAATCGTATCCCCGATATTTGGTGGAATACATTTTACCTAAAATATACTGCATCTGTTAACTGCAGTGAACATTGCACATCACGTTGTCCTTTCCTAACATTAAAATGAAAGAAAAAATTGTTTAGCGTCAGTATTATGCAAGTATAAATATGGCATTGATAGAAACTTTTATATAGCACCGTGACTAATTAAATGCGTATTATATAATGTATCGAAAATACTACGAAATTTAAAGCCGTAAATTTCCTACATTTCACGAGCGATATGAAACGAGAGCTGAATGACTGGACCATATAGCACGCGACCCATTCAACTGAAGTCTAGCGGTATAAATGGAAAGTTAATATTAACAATTGTAATATTAACTTATTTTGTATTAACTTGTGACAAGGTCACGTGACAAGGTCTAGTTCAATTACTCGTTAATTGGCAACCCTTGTGGTAGCGTATTATGTATGTAAGATACATTACAGAATTTTAATTAATACGGCTATGTGTGTCAAGGTTGTCCGTGAATCGTCTATTTTGGGAAGTGCTGTAGGCAGGCGAAGTCAGGGAAATTTTGTCAGTCAGAAAAATTTCCAAAGATTATATGTACCACACATATTTATAGTATTTTCCGTTAGTTTCTATAAAACCTTTTTTTGAAGTGGACTGTATGTATCATTTTTTGAGGGTGTCTAAGGAAGAATTTTCGTGCAATCATTTTATCCGAAAAGCAATGCATTTATTGAATTGTCTAACTAAACTATAGTTTATAAGCAATCTAGATCTTAAGTAACATAATATATTTGACTGAAGTCTTATTAAAGTCTTATTCTGTATGTCGTGCATACACACTCATTTTGCACCGACAAATAGCACAATATCCGTTGGCTAATTCCAACGCGTAAAAGAAAATATTGTTCCGTCAATAATATCGATTATGATAACAGTAGCAAAACCGAACTATGGAATATACCGGATGCGTGAATGATTAAGATCATAACTATTTGTTTATGATATTATGTTTGGCATTGAGCGTTTGTTTCGTAATTTCAATTTTAGCAGTCGTATTATATCCACAAAATATTCGGTCATTTTGATGGCATATATACGTATATGCATGTAAGGATAATATATTGAGATTTATTTGTACACGACCTGCGTTGACGGCAACACGGTTCACGGTAAGTTCACCTGCGTTAATGCCGGCGAAAATTTCCATTGAAGTTGAAATTATGCATAAAAAAAATTGTGTATTTGCTTGAAAATTGTTCGTGGGCGGTCAATAACAATTTTAAATCAGCAAAATTGAATTGTCAATTAAAATTAATTATTTTAACATTTTCTTCATAAATATTTTATTGTTTTTTTTTCCGTTTACATTGAATACGTCTATTTTTGTATTATTTCTGTTTTCGTTTAAACATTTTTCGTTCCGCTTGTAGCTCGTCGCTCCAATGTTAATTGAACTAACATGTGTCCGTTATTTTTATTTATAATATTGTGTGAAGTATTACTTATCATTGTTTTATTTACTGTGACCGATGCCTAATGACAGCAATTGCATAATGTATACAGCACACACTCTTATCATAGTTACTAAAGTACCTACCACTGAACGGTATTGTGCTCTAAATGATGTACGAATAACTTGTTGTGCGCTACTTTGTTATTCATGTGATTCATTTTATGTGTATTTATACAATCAATCTCTTGTCTTATATACAAATGGTTTGTTCAAAGGTTCCACGCTGATTCTGCAATAACGCGCCGCAATGTCAAAATGTAAGTATCATTAAGGAAATCAATTAAATATATTAATTTTAATTAATTATGAATATAAATTCTTATATTTGGTCGATTCCTTCATATTTTCTCCACTATGCGAGTTCAACAGCTTTTTACGTATTTATACATATAGTAGAACTTATAGTTCTTCTAGTAGAAGTATAATTTTAACAATAATTTTAAAAAGTAGAAGGACATCTTAAGGCATTATTATAACTGTAAAAAGTATATTATGATTCGAGCACCCAGTAAAATTAAGTCAACTAATTAAAAGTAGCCCAATCGTGATAATCGTGTTTATATATATTTTATTCTACGATTATGTGTATTTTGAAGTAGAACAATTTTTTTAAAACAATAATAATGTAATGAGGCTATCCAAGCGATGTACTGTAGGGTGACACATACAACATGTTCGTATATTTTGGAACATTTCTGTATTTTTTTATGCCCTTGTGTTGGGTGGTAAGCTAATAAGATGATGTTATACATGCATGAAAATACAAAGTAATTTTAAGTCGATGGTGTTAAATGACTTCGTTATTAGCATTCTTAAAAATACATAGATAACATTTATATTTACATAGCATAGCGTACTTAAAATACACAAACAATTGCACATCTACGACTAAAGATAAAGCGTTGTGTCATTTAGTAATGTTTATATTACTAAAGCCTGTGTACTGTAAGTTACGATATTTGCAAAACTCGCTTGTATGGCTTTCTTCGCAAGCGGTCACCCGGCAAGCCCCTAAAATTAGTCAGTAGAGTTATAAAACAGATGTTTACGAAATAGACACTTGCGTAATTATCTGGCTTCTCAAATAAAGGAAGCTTTGAAGGTAACCGAGCGCTCCATCAATTTTGCAATGAAAATATTTAAATCGAGAACGTTTGCGAATAATATGGTAATCATGTGTATATTTGATTCAATCTGATCGCCAGAAGTACCGCAGACAGGACGACGAAGCAATGCGGCTACACTTGCTCCAGTATGATACATAAAAAGCGTATAACAAATATATCTACCGCTTAGATTAGCATGTTACACGAACAAGGAAAAGAACCGATTGTATCTTGCCATTAGTAATGTATGCGAGGAATATATAAAGTGACTTCGTGTACGTGTCTGAAGGGATAGATACTGAATTTTTAATAAAAGACGGAACCGTGTCGCAGTGCAGTATATTATAGATAATTGGTTCAGGAAATCGATACAATACGAGTATTTCCTATCCGTTTTTAATAAGACAGATCTTATACATATACGAGTATGTAAGTATTTATCGATTATATTGGACTCGCTACTGTTCAGCAATAGTCCCATAAATGAGTATACACCGAATTATTCTTCACCTGGTGAAATGAAGAAACCAGGTTCTACAACATTTTATAAATGAATCAGCAGAATGAATAGAACAACAAATTCTTTTAAATTATTTTCCAAATGGATCCATAAAATGTATAGGTATGCATACTTATGTATGTACGTATGTACAGTGCGTGTTCTATGGGATAAATATTTGCTAATATTCTAATATAAAATATTGATTAGAAAATTGTTCGCTACTATCAGGAATTTACTGCTCGTACAATATGGTAGTAATCTCTCTAAAGAATAATATTGGCCGCCATCGCGGCTGTGTGTAAGCAAGCTTCCGTTCTGCTTAATGAAACTAGGGTTATTAAGAATATTTAAAAAAATATTGTATCTATGTATTTATTTGACTCTTGCTCTAATGCTTTTGTTAAAATCTTTCCATCGCATTGAATCTTAAATGACGAAAAATTTACTCAACAATAATAGACCTTTATTGGAAGTAATATAATTGTTCAATATTGTTGAAAGATGAACGCATTCACATATTATATATTATTATCTATGGTTATAGATGTCACTTACACTGTTCTGTTGATGTACATAAGTTACTACTACCTATTACTTTTATAATAAATAAGCACATTTATGATTGTAACATCGTATAGGTCTAGCTAATCTATAAACTAATACTGGTTTTCATCGAATATCGATCTAGAAAGGGCTAGAATTGTGACGAATGGATGGGTCGTGTCGCAATGCGGCCAATTCAAGTTCAGCAAATCACGCGAGCGCGCATATCTGACGTTAGACTGGTAGTAGTCGACGTAACAATACACATAACATGTCAAAAATAGACGCATTTTGTTCGTGTAGGGATTGTAATTCGGGAAGTCTACCAATCTGCACTAAGCTAGTGTGTCTGATCGTGTTGAAAATCTTCTCTTTCCGAGCAGAGACTAGTGGCTAAAATTAAACTGCTATACGGCATGTACATTTTACATTTAGTATGCAAGTACGTTTATTACGGTGAAGATCACAAATCGTACATATATAAATCAACAGAAGTCAACTATTACTTACAACTATGGTCTCTAGAATAATATTTTTTCACATATTGATCTGATATTTCCAAATGAATCGGGAGGTATAAAGCAGTGATATCAATTTATTTAACGAAAGCGTTAGTAAATTATGAAACATGATTTTTTCGTAAAAAAATAATATATCGTTAAAAACTTACTAACACTTTCAAGGACAACATTTTTACGCTTTACTAAGAAAATAAATTAGCTTTAATTATCCATAGAACACGTTCCATACAAATGTAGGTATGAAATCGTCATACTTATCATATTTAAATTTTATTTAAAATTCTATTAAGTTTCATTTCAAATAGTTATTTAGTGATAAAAAAATAATATAGGACAACTGAGTTTCTTTCAAAGATTGTACGCGTAATTCGTTTACGTTGTCCATGTATGCCCAGAGTAGCTTACATACCTATGTATATACACATAGCGTCTGGTATACAATATATCATTAACATATAAAATCATTATTGTACTAAATCTTAATGCACTACATTTATAAAATCTGTTGTTATATATCAATCGTGTCAGTATAAATTAACCATACAAAAAGCATCTCATTTCTCAAAGCGGTACACGGATACCCTAATTACAAGGTTCTCGCTTCATAGCAATGCCCATATAGTTAATAGACGATCGATATACATACCTGTGACTGGTATTTAATGGCGTAGGGTGAGCTGAGTCATCGTTGGGTACGGCTAAGGATAACCGCGTACGAAAATTTCGTTGTTCAATATAAATGTAGTGATAAAACTGACGGCTATGATATCAGGTGTACTGATATAATTAAGATTTCAGTGCAAATACAAGTGGATCAGTCCACAAAGGTCTATTATATTGAGAAGATATTAAAGGTATCTCTTTTAATAAACCTAATTTCAATTTATGGAACGATAATTAATGATATTGTAATTTAACTGTCTATTGCATCGCGCTATTTAGACAGTGCAAATGCTTTTTGTATGCGAAACAAATAGGTGTAATTCAACCTGCAACAACATTGATGTAACATTTTCGGATTTTCTGACAAATTGACAAACCAAAAAAAACCCAGGAAAGTCATGTTAAATATAGATTGTGAGCAAAGCAGTTTCCATCAGCACAACAATATTATACATTGATTGAAATCCCGGTAGAATTGAATTGAAGTGGAGTGATGCATTTATTTGCGATAAAGGTGCGTTGTCGGAAATTGTTGGAGAAAATTGATTGACCAGGGCGGAGAGAGTGAGCTGGACTCGTTCCGACTTTCCATAGCGTCGACTTTCACGTCAATCTCGGAAATGTTTGTTATATAGCACGGTCGTACCGTTATATCATATCATCATGATCACATTATGCGTTGCAATTACTTTCCGGAAACGACAATTCGCCCGCGATACATCCGCCAACAGATCTGTGATCGTTGTCACGTCAAACTTGTTTTTGATTATTATGTGTGTACTTAGCATTTGGCTTAAATAAATTGTAGGTATCAAATGAACCTTATAATACAAGTATACTGTGGGATCTATAATTTCTTGGTAGTCCGCGCTCTGTTGGTTCTCTCGCCCAGAGATGCGAATGTTAAATGATTTATTAAACGTACGAAAACCTCAGCGTTTCAATAAACAGTTGCTTATAAAACTTTAAAGTATATATTCTTGATAATAATACCCATGAATTATTTTTATCCCAATAATGTTGAATTTAAGTAATACGCCAAATTTGGCCGCAAAGCAGCGATGGCTTTTGGAGTCAGGGTTAAAGGGTGTGTCATAGTGAAATCAATGTGAATTGAAACAAGTAAAGCAAACAATTAATTTAAAACATTACACGTGAATGTAAAAAGAACAAAATCATAAAATGTGACACCAGGAAAGTTGTTAAGTCCACGCTGACTGTGTGACAGCATCGATAAGCTATAACAATACCATAATTTCATAATCGTTCGCAGTCAATACACCGCTCGTAAACACCACATGTGTAAAAATTTGTAACAATTACGTGACGAAGGTCACGCGACGCCACGAAGTTTGTTTTCGCGATCGCCCAAATGATCGTTTGGTCATTGCACTCGGTACAATTGCGCTCGGAGCCTCGTTGTCGGTCATCACGGAACGTGCACCGGGTTTGTGGGTCACGCCAACCGGATCTGCAGCTACTGATACTACCTACTTCGCTGAATAACCGATCCGGAGCTAGAATGCCTGGAAGTGATCGAATGTCAGTGCCAAGAACGTCACCGGGTCATGTCGAGTGCACTGACATCGATTGTCACATTATGAGAGAGCTTATTTTAAGCTGAGGGTGTCGTGCGACACAGTTCTTTAATGGTAGGCGGTTATTGAAACGCCTTGTGTGATTATTTTTAAGTCGGCCATATTTCCAGATTCCATAGAACGGGTTGACAGGTTGCAGTTTTCGCTTAATAAGACAACGTTCTAAAAATGCTCATCGTTCAAGCACATCGTTATTCTTCTTGAAACATATTGCCGGTTTCGAGTTGTTTAAATTGTTTTTTTTTATTAATATTTTTCATATACAACGTGTTACTTCGGGAAATCGTCTGCTGCAATACAGATGGTATTGGTTAGGTTAAGTTGGGTTACGAGCATGTGTTATTACTGGCTAATTAGATTTCACTGTTTGGTTTTGTCGTGAAAGGTGTGATAAGCATGAAACAGTATTCTTTATCTTCTCAATAAACACGATGCGTAATTATTTTGTGATCACAACGTTGTGGTCTGTAAGTTCTTTTCTACATTCGTTTGTATAGTGGCGTATATAAGACATGTACATTGAGCGGTTAAAGTCAGGCTGCCTGCAAGTTTGTTTATTCATTCCATTTTGATGCCAAGCAAAAGGATTAACAAAACCATTAAAACTGAGTTGTTAAACATGATCAGACCATTGTCATTACCCTTGTAAGGAAGTTGAAACATATTAAAACCGAGCAATTAAGTAGCAATTATATTCATATACCTTCTAGATATTATCACATTTCAAGTGGTTTACTACTTAAAATATGAATATAAAATGTATTCGGCTTTTGTCATTTTTTTTCTCACTCGAGGCATTTTGAAAATAAGTGCCTAAAGATAATTATACGAATTTAAATATTTAAACCCTATTACTGGTTCCTGCAATTAAATCAGTAATTCGTTATTTATGAAGTGCACGTATAATAATTAATGTTTATTTATCACATAAAGATAATGCTTTTGATTTAAAGTCATTGTCATTTATAATCTGAATTAAAATGGTTAGGTAAGATTTACTTGTTTTAAAAATATTTAAAATGCGGGTGAAATATAGTCGTCGCTATTTATCTGTTAAAAAAAAAGGTATCCAATACTTTCTACTCAAAAAATATACATATTTATCTACAGTTATATAACAAGTCATGAACATTCCAGCTGTCTTTGTTATTATCGTTGGGCCTATAAAAGTGATTTAAACGAATAGAAATTTCCAATCCACAGCCACATCGAGACTACCTAATTCCATAAGGCGTCAGGCCAAAATCTCAAGATGTTGAGTGCGTCGACCCCGCGCTCGGGCCGGTCCTGCTCCGGTGATATGATTCGATAGATAACTGTAAAGATATTTTTTATCATCAACACGTCGAGACTACGAATTTGATTCGCGATCACACAATTTTTGCCAATCGTGAGCGTACTGTTTTTGTTTTGTATGATAGTAGAATCTACCTACCCGCAATCGTCGCGTGTCTTTATGCATACACAGCGTCGGATTTTTGTATAGTCTTGAGACAATATTATGAACATACAATGGTATTTTAATTTGCTATACAAGTGATGAAAGAGATCATATTATTTATTGTTGTTTTGCTAATGTGCAAAGTACAAAACGATTGATATAAATACGTGAAGTTGTACTCCTCTGTTTCGCTGCAAAAAATTTATATTGCCTGTCGTAAATTGTCGGTGTTGCTTCTTCAACTAGCGGAATGTAACGTTGACAAAACAATTTCAAATGCCAGCAGGCAGATTATTCCATGAGAGATTTTTCGTCAGCAAATTATTATATTACATTTTTATCTTTTCCATAGTAAATACGTTTTATTCAGCCGAAATTGCACGATCAACAATACGTACCAAACAATAAAAAAACATAGAATAATTGTAGTAGTTTTTTTACTTTTAGAATATAAAAAACGTATTTATATTATTAATGTATGTATAACGTTATTGAAGAAAAAACAATATGGAAGTTTCCCAAAGTGACGCTATTATACCCATCAAATATGGCGACCAATATCCTAATATAACTTTGTATTGAAATTCTATATGTATTATGTAAAGTATAACTATTCGGCCTTACATGTATTATATTACTAACATATAAATAATCCTCTTATTACCATAATCCTGGTGGGTATACTACAAAAGTAGAGAAATAAGAATTTGTTAATGATAATGTTACTGTGAGTTTTGTTTATCGTAAACGTTCCTCTTTTCATTGGCGAACGGTCTCGAAAACGGTACATTTTTTATTATATTCCTAAATTGGTAACTGTGTTCTGATGAGGGAGAGAACATAGCTCTTTCTTTTTTATATGTGTATTAGGTCGTGTTGTTCGATACCTACAAAGGTAGGTAGGTACAGGCAAACGTTCATATCCGTTTGGAATATGGGTTAAACGTAGACCAGCTGTGAAGAGTTTTCTATTCGGTTCTCGTGTCAACAGATATTTGTTGTGAAAAAAAAAATATTTTTAAGCATATTTACATACCTAGTTCATTATCCGGGTATTTATTTGGGAAGGTTGTATACATGTAAGCGGAAGTTTCAATTTTCAATCTCGGCTTATTCTCTACATGAGTATTGAGTAAATTGACATTCCACTGCTTCGAAGTGATTTTCTCCGATACTCCTTTACTGTTCAGGCGATACCACTTTGCAACGCCCTACCTGAAACTATTAGAAAGGCGCCGAGCAGATGGGTATTCAGAAGGTTGGTCCGAGATTACTATTTATCTGCAACGTAATTTTTTTTTGACATTCTGACATTATAACTCTATCATTCATCTCGTATCTTGTATTATATATGTATTATATACGTATTTATTGTATTATTATATATTAATATATCTATATATAATAGTTATATGCATGTACTGATGTATACGTATTATAAGTATGCGTGGTTATATTATGTGGGTTTATTAAGAATGCACCTACCGCATGATTTCACCATCAACCAGGGTTGACTGGTAGAAAATGCCGTTTGGCATTAAGTACGGCCTTGTATCCCTTCGCTTAAGGTGTTACGTAAGATTAAATAAATAAATAAATAAATAAATAAAAAGATCGCGGGACGGTACCTGCAGGGCGTCCATGCCGATCCTTGGATTGTACACCTTGAGCTTGCAGTAACCGCAGTCGATCACGTACATGATACCGTCGACGGTCAGTGATGTTTCTGCGAATATTCAATAAGATATTCAACATTACACTCATATTCATTCCAATGTACTAAGATGTGTAGAAACCTTATTGACTGTTATAAACCTTTAAGATTTCCAACGAAAATATGCAACGCAGTCTATAAATTTTCCAGGCTTCAGCCAATACTAATTCAGTGCAATTACTAGTTTTACACGAGAAAACATTAGAGACAAGGGTGGCTTTTTATAATAATAAGAATAAGGATTTATAGAACTGACCCTTTTCACAGTAAATTTTATTACATGACTACTTATTTAACATTTATCTCATGCTGACTGAAAGACCAGAAGAACTAGTCTAACGTTTTATAATGAGAACAATACTATCCTTCTTTTTAGTATTACTCCTATATCGGGAATAGTGTCACCACCATCATCCGTTCCTCTCGCATTATATAACCACACGAGAATCCTACAATCGAAACATTGACTGGATCATGTTACCTGCAATATTAGTGGCAACGATGCACTTCCTCTGACCGGGCGGCGCTCGCTGGAAGATCTTCGCCTGCAAGTCTGCCGGCAGCTGCGAGTATATCGGCAGCACGGTCAGAGGCGGCGCGCTGTCCAGGTCTCCCAACCTCTCAGTCAATACCTGCAAAACGGCACATTTATGGCACACTAAATATTTAAAGACATCATCATCGGATGTCCTCGGCTTGTCGCCTCCCGCAACTACCTGCGGACTATCGCATATCATTATCCAACTTATCCAGAGGGTTAAGTGAGTGTTTTTTTTCTATAAGTAAGCACTTTCATTGACGTTAATAGTTAACTTGTATGTATTGATAAAATTAACAATTGCAAACACGTACT
>DWQQ01000439.1:0-11517 GCA_018244775.1 Oxynetra roscius flavomaculata
GGTCAGATATTGGCTGATGGGGGAGTCAAGAGCCTCCGAAACCGGCGTGCTTACATGAAGAGACTGGTGAATGTAGATGAAGCACATCAGGTTTACCAGGACAGGGATGTTTGGCACTCGGTGCTCACTGCCTGCTACCTGGCGTGACGGTTATTTATATATTTCTTTATCATAAAAAAAAACAATAAACATAATATTTAGATATAATAGTATTAAAAAAAATCATTTTTTTCACAAATTATCGATGCTTATCAGATTGTATATTATAAACAACGTTGAACAAAACAAAAATACTTTACAGACTTAATCAGCTTTCATTATGTTTTTAATAATCGTGAACACTTCAAACGGCTTCACATTACGTTACACTGTGTACACAGAGTACACAGTTTACAAAGTGTAAACACCAATTATCTTACGTGTTAATGTTTACAACGTACCAAAACGCGATGGTGTTTATTCCGGCACGTCCTCGTACGTGATTATTGTTCTCGTTGTTACGCAAATAACATAAAGGAATATTAATATGCGCCTATGTATTATTCGACTAATTAAATATAATTTCTCGTGTGCTATTCATTAAAATATGCGTATAACGACAGCGAAGAGGTATTTCAATTGGAATGATATCACAAAAAAAAAAATTCAACAAAACAGTCTGTTGATGTTATGAGACCCTTTCTTTGTCACGATTCTAAGTACTTATAATTTATTATAAAGTATTTTAGACGAAAATTTAGCGTTTAAATTAAAGTCATAACGAAATCATAAATAAATTGGACAATTTCAAATTACTTTAGCGACCAAATTTCGTTTGCACCAGTTGACTGCACAGCCGTATAAACAACTGAGGCGCTTGGAACTAAAATTAGAGGCATTTGGTAATAAACAGACTGAGAAATCGGATCGTGCCTAAATTAGCTCTATCAACATCTTATTACTGCGAGCCGGGCCGAGCGCCGCTCGCGGCACATGCAAGACCTAACCGCTAATTGTGTTTCATGTTTATACATGACTTCAATTCTCTCAATTTCACCGGGCCGGCGCCTCGCATTTCAACGTATCTACGCTATCAATACCCATTTACATGCATCGATAGCGTTACCAATGTAATTGCTCGATAGATACATACATAGGTGTCTCGAATAATACGTATAGTCGGCGCGTTCAAGTGAATCTTGTTGCATTTTGCATAAAATCGATACTCACGAATGTACCACGCCAGAGCCGATGTGAAGCCGCATGAAATTCACCAGTTGGAATTTGCCGGAATCAGTTTTATTTTTAGAACACAATTCACACGTGTGGGTGAAAATTGTTAATTCAATTTTTTAATCCTGTAACGTTTTCACATGTACATATTATGTGTACATTAATTCCGAGTATTAAGGGAGTTTGGAATATTAATTAAGTTGTTTTTTTTAGCATACGTACTTACAATTCGTGTACGAGATGTATTCGACGAAAACAATCATAATAATTGGTACCGATTTTTAAATTATTAAGTTATATAAATTATTTCTATTATAACATAATTATGCGCATTTTTAAACGTGCAAGTGTTGTATGTTACAACATACAGTACAAGTATGAAAAAATGAATATTCCCATGTACAGCGACATTTGTATGAATTGGAAACAACAAAAGAAGTTTGTTAATACCATGGTCGGTCACCGTTACGGGTCATATGATAAATAGCGCTAACTATATATACGTGATAATGAAATCTGAATCAACAAACGCATGTGTTTTACACGTAAACATTTATGAGTGCAAATATAATAATAAATTCGTTTCGTACTGGAAATCCACACCAGAACAAGCGTCCATCATAAATTCTAAATCATAACACAGGTTTACAAAGTAAAACAAAAGCTAATGGAGTAATGGGTCTTTGACGCGTTTTTCAATTAGAGGTAAAGGCAGTTAATTCAGGGTGAAAGAGGTAAGCAAAGCGAGTGAGCGCTCCGAACGAGACCGCGCGGGTCGGGGAATCTAATTTGCGTGGTGCCCTGTCCGACTTTTGTCACGCCGTATTGTGCCAATTAGGTAAATATGCAGATATTGGTCGCACTACTCAATACCTATATGCGGATATGTTAATAGCGAATCAATATTTTAACTAATATTATGGCAACTTTATTGCCGTGATACGTAACTTATTTTTTTCGTTTAAAAAACGTTCAAAGTTCAATTTGCAACATACACTTTTAGTATCAGATTAAATCACTTAAAATAGAGCTAGTCAAATATGTTAATAGTTATAAATGAATTAATTATTAATACGATGTGATATGTAAACTGTCGCAATACATCTTTCACGGGCATATCAATTAGAAGAAAAGGCATTTAATTTGAAGTGAAAGGGCTAAGCAAAACGGGCAAGCGTTCCAAAGCGAGTGAGCGGGTCGTCGGGGAATCTAATTTGCACGGGATCCGCTCGGACTTTTGTCACGCCGTACTGGGCCAATTAGGTAAATATGCGGACACCGGCCACATCACTAAATAACCGTACGGAATACTCGCTTTATTTAAGCGTTAATCTTTACCTACAAATAGTGATTTTCCTTTGTTTCTTTCATGTTGACATGTTTAGGAATTGGGAACAGCTTGATGATTGTTATACTAGATTTATAGAAATATACAAATGAAAACTTCAGTTTAATAAATAAGAATTCAATATTTACAAGAACTGAGCATGAAAACAACATATATGTAACCCTTATTTAATTGATGTAACGGTATTGTGCCTACACGTATATGATTTACCACTTGACGACCAAATCATACTCATAGATATACCTATATAGGTATCTATATAAATTATTTGTATTTTCGATACTAATGAACTTTTCTGTAGGTTAGGTTTCGTTATATAATAGTTCATTTCAACTTTACCCAGCGCAAGGGATACGTGCATCCGAAAATGCTAACAGTGAGCCGCTTGAATACGTAATATAAAGTAGCCGTAATTAGAAGAACAGTTCACGAGTACAGAGCCTCTTCTCAAATATACCACTCATAATATACCTCATTAATATAAGAGAATATTAAAAGAAATCTGTATTTATATAACTGTTTCTATATTGAAGTGCTTTTTGAAATGTCATTATTTTGCTCCAAGTAGAAAAAAATATGTAAAAAAGTTTACTTACCAAACAAATCCCTAATTTCGTTTGTATAGAATATTGTTTCTTCAAGATGTTCTTCAAATACCTCATTGTTTTCATTAATAATCATAATCAATACGTTATGTTTGCTGCTATAAGTCCGCTTTCTAGATTGCCTCATTAATAAAAAACAAATGACCTGTAAAATTAAACAAAGCGGTGCGTGAACCACACTTGTATGAGTGACCGCTAGTGACCATTTATACCATAAGCGTTTTCGTATTTCGGGTGGGCGACTTTAATGGTCGGCTCTAGATGTTATCGTGAGTTAAACCTTGAACCATTGAAAGTAGCTTCAAAATATTCGTCTAAGCTTCCAATTCGTATCTCCGTCAATTCATACTGCAAAAACATGATCGTATATGGTCCAGATGTTAATAAAGTTAGTGACAGCCAACCAGCCACATAAATAACATTTAAAATGTAACCTTAAGCGAAAAATAAATGCTATAGTCAGTGCTTAATAACTTCCTCGTGTCTGCGTTACGCGTGTCAATGATTAGGATACCCGAGTGATAATACGTTTGGCAATATCATGAAAAAATAAAATAAAGCAATTTCAATATTATTATATGCCGTTGTACGACGACACCCGTTTAGTGTTGTATCAAACCAAATGCATAAAGCCTTACTAACTAAAACTTGAACTCCAGTTACAAACAGTTCTTACTTCATTTAGGCATGGACGCGGTAATTGTGTTCACGTCAGCAGCTCCACATAAAGCCAACGCAACTTCGGGCGAGTTAAGAATTACGAGGTGTACTAGGGCTCTCTATTTAACTAGCGAATAAGAAAGTTTGTGAATATACTAAATATGTAATCTTGAAAATAAATTTTAATTTTCTACCAAACCGATCGTGGAAGCAAATAACGATTGATTAACATATAGATAAAAATATTTTCAAATCTTAACAAGATTGTTATGAATTAAAAATATGTACAATAATGTTTAAGTATCTATAGTACTAAGTACACATCTATAGTGTACCTTAATTATTTATTCAGAAGGAGCTAATTATTTTGAAAGGCAAGCAGTTTCAACCACAAGTAATATCGCTTTAAGATAAAATACTTATTTTTCTCAATATTATCCTCGTTATATTATTCCGTTCATGATTTTGTGATCACAACCAAAAATATAAATTTAAATAAATCAGCCATTTGTTTTCGTATATATAAATATTTTCACGCAAAGCCCGAACAATGACCTGAGAATGACAATTGGAATCTAGCTTCTAATAACTGAAAACTAACCTATGATTTATATAATAGTTGCAACCTATAATCTTGGGTACTAACTACAGTTCACAAGTATGAGAACATATTCACAATGGATCAATGTTAAAAACATATCCCTACCATCATTCTAATAATCATATGTATGGGAACAAAAAAACAAATAATTAATTAATATCGACAACTATATTGTATCTTTAAATGTCCAACCAATTAATATACTAAATACATCAAATAAACACATATGTCGATAACAATAGAAAAATAGACACTAATTGCAAAAGAACACGTCCTGCCAACGATCTATCTTGCGTTGAGTATCAGAAATAACATGTTCCGATTGTTTATATGTACGTGCTCGGTAATCCTTTCTTTCATTAGATGTCGCTGCCAGCCGCCCGCTCCGCCTATCCATATGTACTCCCAAGATGGATGGCAGCGGGACGGATTTGTTCTACTCGCGTTCGCTCATCAATCATTTGCGGATATTTTTCCGTGTCTCAGGTTGTTTAGCCTAAATAGATTGTTGCTAGCATTGAAGCATCACTCATATCGACACGTGTATCACATTAGCATTGACGTTACCCTATTTATTTATCGCGTCCCCTTGAGCCTATGCTCTGTATTTTGTCAGGTGTATGTATCTTGTTCTATGTATAAGGACATAAAAGCATGCTCGACGTCTTAATGGTAAGAGATTTACTTCGCCTAAGAAGCGTTCAATTTTATTCGTTGTTCATTATGACTACATTTTTTGCAATATTTGCAAATTGCAAATCAAATCAAAGTCGAAAGTCATTTATTTAGGATTTATATATAATCATACATGCATTGTTGAAAATTGTTTTATTTTATAATTCCTACGCACTAATTTAAATAATGATCCGTCGCAGAGACCATCCTAGTAAGCATTTTACACCCACATATTTGATCATATAAATATTATAACAGTATTATATTAAAAAACGTTCCCTGTAATCTCAGTAAATGGCTGATATAAAATTTATTCAAACAATCATTACATTTGAAGATGAAATCTCAGTCTGAAAACAGCTAATGTGAAATTGTCATCAATGAAACATTTTTCTAGTTAATAATAAGTTTAACACAATCCAAGTTAAGAGCAGTACACCAACATGCTTTATACAGTAATTTTTAAAGAAGAATAGGTGACCTTGTTAAAATATTGTATTTCGCCTTTTATATCTTCTACTAAAGATATTTCTCTAAGTGAGCACAAAGGAGAATTTCATCCGACAATCCAACACGTATGATTTCAGTACTTATGCTGATACAAATAGCAGATAATGTATTGTTATGTTATGGCGCTATGACAAATGTATGCGTAGCGGCGAAAATTAGTCGAGGCGTTGACCTCGAGAATTAAACCTATTTGACTTCATGCCTAATGTGCTTCACCCCCGATACTAAGAATTACTTATGTCTCGAAAACCTTAATATTTTTTCAATATATTATATACTAATATATAAGTAGAATTAACTTAGTCTTTATTGTCGAAACTATAGAAATCCATAGCTACCGTAAAACTAATCAAAAGATATAAAGCTTCATTTTCAACCCATCTGTGAATATAATCTCCGTCTGAAATAAGTTATTTACATATAAAAAGTATATGACATTTCATTCGCATTTGATTAATATGTTCATCGAGCTATATAACTTGTTGTATTCGTCGAACTTTATAATATGAGCAAACCAATCCAATATACTTCACGTGATAAAGTATAAGGATTCTAAGCGAAATCCTTATTTTATTTTTATTTTGTTACATACCTGAACAGACGCCTTTTGGCGATAGCATCGGGTTTCCTTAACCCTTCTCTATCCAAGAAGCACTTGCAAACTGGGAAAACGATTTACAGTGAAACGTGTGATCCTAGTATTGGACGGTCATTTATAAAATAGACTTTCGTATGGTTGGCTTTGTTATATCCTTACTGATTTCACAATAACAAAAACGCATCTCGTACTATTTTTGTTTTACTGCAGATTTTTTTATCCAATAGAAACATTAAAACGCAACGAATTTAATAAATGCATAATTATGTTCATAAATTCTAAATTCTATTCTATTTTGTCGATCCTTAATCATAATAAAAATATAGAAAATAAAAATGACGATAAAACTTTCACTTTACTTAGAACTAGTTCAATTTATTATTTAATATGTCGTACGCAAGGGCAAAGGTTCATCTCTCATTACTTTGAAGTGAGGGCAAAATTGTTCGGTAATTCGGTTGGTAAGTAGGTAGGTATCTTGTAAAAGATTCGTCCGATGAGATCCTCGACTCGAGTGGTCGCCCGCGTTATGTACACCGAGCGGAACATGGAATTATGGATCACTTTAGAACATCTCTAGCGGTACAAAATTGTGGACTCAAATGTATATAATATAATAAGCTGCGGTAAAAAAATAGATTTGAATATTAATTTGATCCTTTAGTTATTTTTAATATATTTTCTTATATTTAACTTTTAATTTACTAGATGTCAAGCGACAATTCTTCTTAGGGGTTAGTAAGGGAGGTAATTAAGGTATAAAATATTTAAAATTCGAGACGATTCTTTTTCAAAAGCGGAGGAGGAGATACATGCGACATTTATTTCACCATTAAGTTCAAATATCGCACGAAATAGCAAAATATAAGCGGACAATGTTGCAGCTATTCTTTAATCTTGAGTAGAAACCTGCGAATGAAGTAAAAATGTGTTTTTAGGGAATATTTAAAACCATGGTCATAAAAAATCTGCATGCTTTCTACATAAGGTATTAGAAGGATTATCATTCAATTAAGAAGTCCTATACTAGAGAGATGTGCCCTATAGGATAATGAAAAATATGTTTTCTTATACGCATATAGGAATCTTTAATATTTAAAACTAGTAATTTAAAAGAAGTACATGAAATGTATTAAATAGGGTAGTAACAAATTGTAGGTAAACATACAATTAATATATAATAATAATAATATTTAATACAAAAACAATGTTATGTAAAAAAATAATGGAAAAAATAATTACGAAAATGTATACAATTTGATAGCTGCAAATGTATCTAGTCTCTATCATTATTATTAAATATATGCACAAAAAACTAATTGTTAATATGTAGGTAGTCTTTAATAATCTTAGGACGAGCTCAATGGGGGCGCTGTGTCTGAAGAACAAGAAAGAAAGGCGATTGAGGTAGCATTGCTGCGGAAAATCCCATATAACGTCGTATCTCTCCCAAAATATCAAGATACCTTTCGAAGGTTGACAGGAGGGAAACCAACAAAAAAGGCAGTCCTTAATAAAGGCAATTCAATATTTCTTCTTCGAAGATTAACTTCTACCCTTGACAAACTTATTTATTGAACACATCATTGAAATAGGAATATGTATACAAATCATTGAAACAATATATCGTATTTTATTCTTATAATACAAACATACGTTAGCTGTCCTACTGTATGAATATAAAATATGCATTCGATCATATATTGAACCGTACACATGTACAAAACAGATACCACTAATGCATTCATGTCAATAGTAACCTATTCTAACATTGTGACACGTTGAATTCCCATCAACAAATTATATAGAGTGATTTGCTTTGAAAATTATGAACTAGCGCTGGTTTTACGTTCGTAACAAATTGAGAGAGCAGTCGAGTTGAATAAATAAGTTAGAGTCGAGGCATTCATTACATTGTAACGAGTCAATGGTTAAAAATCAATGGCTATTTCACTCGCTTTCTCATTTTAATAATCTTGCACTTTAAATAAATATCTGGAATGACTTTTCGTGCGCAACAACTAAGATTTTGTATTTAATTTCCTAAGGTTTTAAAATTAATTTTTGTATTAAAAATGTAGCAAAAGAAATGATGAATGAAATATCGGTTATCCGTATTCGATTCGAAGTGACTTATCCGCAATATACGTATGCTCGCGTGCTCGCTTTGTTAGTTATATTTTAATATAAAACAAATTGACTGTCGGTGGTGATAACATTCGCCTCAATATTTTGATGTGATACGAAGCATACAATATAAATAAGAGTCTTTGTTTAATAATAAATTCACTCCATATTTGAAATTCCGCCAAATACCAAAATCAAGATCATTTTCTTGCACGAATATGGGTAAATAAAAAATTACACATATAAATAATTTTAATTTTAAATTAAAATTATATTTCAATTTTATTTACCTACGTACAATAACCTAATGTTATTATTCGCCTTTTAAAAACATTTATAGGTACTGTTTATATAATCATTATATTACTAAGGCAAGAACAACCAAATAAACATCTTCGTCGTACAATAGTTCGTTCCGCAATCCGGGCAAAAAGAATTCGTCGATATTAAATAATTTTGATCGTCTCCGATTGTTGTCCGCCTTTCGTGGAAACGGTAGCGAACATAATGGCCACCAAAGTCAGTATCACGCAATCATCTGTATTGTGTATGTAGCTATCTGAGTGCGAATGAAACAGTATAGAATTTCGATAGCAATGGCACATACATATTATTTAAAATGTGCGGACAATTTCCAAAATGATAACAAATTAACATTAAAATGTAAATTAAATTCACCTACGTCTCCAACAGTTCTAGCGAATTAGGTTTATTTTGAATAATTATTTTACATGTTGTATGTATCGTTCTAAGTCCTGCTTAAACGAGAAATATTATATTATATACATACATACATTGTCTGAACATTTTTAGTATTCTATTAATAATGATACACGGTTTTATATGAAATAACGATAACAACCACAATTCACATCACAGCTATGCAAGTACCTCCTACCTATCTAATAGGTACTACAACAAAAGACATCGTTATGCAAATAGTTCATTCGGTAAATTGCAGAAAATAAAATTCGGAGGTCTGAATGATTTCAATTGTTGCAGAGTCGTTGTTCCCGCGCTTCGTGGAGCCGGTGCCGAACGTAACGGCGACGGTGGGACGTGACGCGCTGCTCGCCTGCGTCGTCGAGGATTTGAGGGGATACAAGGTTCGCTTGTGAAATGTTCATGAAACTTTGACGTCACTGTTTCTTTCTGGAAGTTTCTTTTGATGCTAAACTGTAATTTCTTAGATATTAAATATTGTTTACACTATTATCGTTTTATACGATTATATAATTATGTATATATAAACTAAAAAGTGGTTTATTTATTATGATTTATCGGTATTTTTTTTACAAGTTACACACATTACGCAACAAAAAGGTAACCTACATAAATAAATTAAATTAATATTTCAGAAGGAATTAACTATTGCACCAACTTAATATTGAAATAAAAATCAGTGCAAATATGAAATGTAGGTCGTGAACATTAGAAACGTAATTCCCGTTACGTCCCCTTCATTACGCATAACATAAACAATGACCTGACAACTTTTGCACCCAACAAATTTCAAGCAAACAAACAAACGCTGCAGGGTTGCAGTTCTATAAATGGATATATAGTTGGAGGAATTTCATGCAAGTGCGGTGCACGAACTAAAGTTTTAACAAGCCAACTTAATATCACTTTGCCCAGAATGCACGATTCGCCAGTTATTAATCATGCAGGACGGCTAGTTAGCGAAATTGGAGTGCCGTGTACTGTCGGGATTTATATGGGCCGGGGATGAGTTCGGTGAGAGTCCGATTTAGAATACCATTTAATATTCTTTGACGAGTAAACAAGTCCGTGCTACCGCGCTACAAAGTGCCACTGTCGACTTGAACAAAGAGATTATCGAATTAAACCATTGTGTGTTGCGAAATTTCGAATTATGTCGCAGAATACAGAACGAGACGTGTTATAAATGTCTCATATTAAAGTCAGCTGGCTACTTGTAAATATGAGTGTCTACTGCTACATACATACTGTTTACATCGTATCGTATGAAAATATTTTAGCGATTCAAGAACTTTCCCCCGTTGGTATGTGAATTATCTTTTAAGTTTGGAACGGTGTGCGCAATCTTTTATGCTTTCAACTTTTGCAAGTTACTTGTAGCCGAATGGTATTCGGTATATACACGAAGCCAAAAATCTAAGCGATAAATATTTAGTTACATTGTTTACTTGTGGTAATGTTATGTTTTCTAGTTACATAACGTTATAAGTTACGTAAATACCTACATTATATCAACGTATCTTAAATACAATAAAAAAAATTTTCAGATCAATAACTTTGAATTCATAAATAATTACAATTTTATTCTTATCCATACATTTATTAATCATTCGTGACCCAATTAAATAATAAAATGGATAAACCGTCTTTGATTACTTTGCGGATTAATTATATCAGGTTCTTGGTATTTATATTGTCTCAATATATAATTTTGTGTACAATAAATAGCTTTGTAATTGTAATTTGAGTGTTCATACAAATACCCTATTTCATGGTACAAGACATGATGTAAAAGCTTAGATTAGTGAAGACATGTTTTCTCTCGCAAATGGTAACAGCGCCGGAATATACCAGATAGGTTGTAATAATTAATACAAACAATGTCTACCCTATTACTAAAATTCGAGCTCATTCGAAGTTCGTTTAACGTTTAGCCTCGTAAAGCGTTATTTGTTACCATATTCCAAATAATTTTATCTCGTAAAGAGTATGTATCGCTTCGTTAAACATATTCATTGAATTCTATTTAGTTTATGTCTAATTCACGTCTGGTAAATCGTTGATATGATTCAAATTTTATAACACTTTTAATACGGTAAATGTTTATTAAGCGTTACAAATTCTGAATTATTACACATATCTATACTATAACGCAATGGCCTCTTTAATCAGTTTAAAATCTACCAGAACAACACCTCAATTATATCTTACGTAAAACGATAGACGAATTTTATATAAAGTACACATATATATAAAGTAAAGCCGTGTTCTCCATTATAAGTGTCGCTATGATCATTAACAAGGAGAGTTTTGTCACAGGTGGCGTGGGTGAGGGTGGACACTCAGACCATATTGAGCATCCACCACAACATAATAACGCAGAACCCGCGCATAAGCCTGTCATAGAAAAACAAACGATCTTGGTTCTACAAATTCAAGTGGGTAAAGGAGGTGGATC
>DWQQ01000440.1:0-11513 GCA_018244775.1 Oxynetra roscius flavomaculata
TGTGTGTGTGTGTGTGTGTGTGTGTGTGTGTGTGTGTGTGTGTGTGTGTGTGTGTGTGTGTGTGTGTGTGTGTGTAAGTAAGTATACAAGTATGATGAAATCATTAGTCGTTGTTCAAAATTAAATAAGTGAAACAACAACATTACTGCGCAGTAGAGTAGCTTGTGACTCTAAACAAACAGACCTCAGTATTATTTGAAATGATCAATTGTCTGCATGAGCACAAAGGATTATTTGCTGATAACGTGAGGACGATTGCGTAATCAACGCAACTTTATATTAAGCGCAGTTGTTAACATTTTGAGCATTCAATGGTTTTTTTGGTTTTCTACAAACGGCTTATATGGCCGAAATCTCCCCTATCCAAGCTTTAAGTGCTATGTTATTATCTTCAACGGTTCTTTGAAGTATATGTAGACTGCAGAAGTATATATTTACGTTCCAATTTACGTTCACGTCGAATCGTTTTTAACACATACACAAAGGTAGCGTTCCAATTTAGTTACAAGGGCCAGGCATATGTAAGTTTGAATGTCACTTTTGATAAAAATACTCGTTGACAATTCGTATGACTGAATTGTTAGTATAAATTACATGTATAAATCATATCATCATACCTAGGGGGATATTTAACGTTGCTTCAATTTCTATTGAATATTTTGTGGTTGAAACGAACGTTGTACGAATAGGAAGCGCAAAGTGACGGAGAAAAGTTGTTTTCATTATGAATATTTTTAAAGGCAATTTTTAATGCCAATTTGTGACAGTAGAAAATTATGGCGGTTAGTGTAGGTACCATTGTGAATAACAACTAACTAACTAACTGTTTTTGAGGATAAAGTACCGACCTCTTGACACTAACTCCCGCAGTCACTTCGTCGGCACGCACATACCCATAGACAATTTCTAGATTGCGTCATAAACTACATTTCAATATAATTTATTGAACAGGTATACATATCTGTGCTTTCTATGTGTTTTAATATAAGGCACAATTATAATTATTACAATCACTAATATAAAAATATGTATTGAAAACAACTTTTTGATTTTGAATCTATTCAAATCCTTCAAGTCCAAATACTTTAGTATTATGAATATTAGGTGCTTTTAAATTTTATCGCCATGAATATACAATATCTTTCACCACGAACTCTCAAAAATTACGTTTATAATATAAAAATCAATTAATTTAAGCCTTTACCTTTTAAAATAGCATTGGCACCTATAATTTTTATATTACTAGACCTTATTTTCCACTTTTTACCACTTTCTTATCGCAAATTTAAAACTTACGATTATACAGCGATCCTGAACATCCAAGTAAGCAGTAGTTTTAACATTGTTTAATATTAATGTAAGCACCTCACTGTTTATACCTTTCGAAGAGCGTTTTTCCATTAGCTTTGCTCTTTGGGAAACATTTTTTTACTATGCCATGAACAATAAAGCGAAGTGCTTCTTTTACCGGGTAATGTTTTACGAGTGTTAACTCTTACGCGTTACGACACACTTGGCGTGCAACCGTTTAGGGGAATCAATATCAAATTTAATGATTCAGAACCGACCGGTCACCCAGTGGAACGGTGCATTTATTGGAGTTTTTTTATTTTTATTAATGTATATTTACGGACAAAACATATTGTGCTCCTGTCATGCATAAAGATAATCATGCTCGCCCACTTCCTTTTAACTTAAAACGCACATATTATGTGAAAAGTTCCAGTCGATATTCCCGGCGTATATTCGAATATTGAACACGGTGATCCGGCTGATGAACGAAATCTTGATTTTTAACATCTCGGAGACTACTACGGGAATTACCTATTTGTGAATTAGTCAGTTAGTTTTGTAGAAAACACACACACATGATTTACGTTACATTTCAGAGACACGTACCAATTCAATATTTCGCGCAATTTATGTGTCGGCAATCGCTAATAAATATGCACTCAAATTATTATACCTTCGCTTCGATTCACTTTGTTAGTTCTATTTTATATTGGTGTTCAAAATTTAAAAATTAAAAATGTGTCAGGTATTTTTAAAAGACAATTCTAAATACAATATATGTATTTTTAATTTTATCGTACAAACATTACAAAGAATAAAACATATAATTAAAATTCTCGCTGCCCTTTTACAATATAATACACATGCATCTACTTCAGTCCAATCCAAAGTGGGGAGAGGCAAACAAAAATGCGGTAATCTTTAATTCCATAGGTCGGATGTGAAGCAAGGCATATCTGGCTATGAATACGTGTTGATAGTCCAGTCCTTCCGCGTTCCTCTTTCGGGCAAAACGAGCTGCGATCTTGCAAGGTTACATTAATACTAAGTAAGTATAAGTAGGCAGATACTTAAGTTTAATCGTAAGCAAATAACAAAGAAATCAGAAAATTCTATTATCGATGACGCAGCCACAATTAAACGGTTAACAGTGACTGAACAAAGAATAATTAATGACACAATTTATGTATTGAATATTATTTTGTATTATTTTATTAATATTATTATTAATATTGTTATTATTTCACATGTTGCAGAAATGGGCCGGTAAATTTTCTATCGGTTGTCGTTCCCTTTGAATTGCGAGGCAATTCTTTAAATGCTAAACTATATCGTATATCAATGTATACATAATTACATGTATAATATTTGTTTTTTTTTTTGCTGTGTTACAAACACTAATGAAATTAATAGCCAAGACTTTGCGTTCTTAATATCCATTTTTTTTTTCGCGCCGGTTTTAATTAAGGGACACGTCATACTCTTTAAAACAATTGGACAAAATCAATCGATGCTTTTTTAACATCCAAATATTAAAACTACACATGCATGTAATACCTGAATATCGGTAAAATCTTGAAATCTTTTGTTTTTTTCCTTGCACCTTATACACGAAAGAACTTCATTGTAATGTATAGAAAAATTGCGTCGTGAATTATATTAAATACATTGGCTGATTAAAAGGAAAATATCTTTAAAATGCTAGTGAGCAGTAAACCGTTGTTAGTGACTCAAAACGGAAATAAATATCAAATTTGAATAGAATACACTAGATAAACGTATGTTTATATTAAACATAGAATAAACAATCTGTTGGTTGAGGAACTCGTCTGTAAGGCGCGCGGTTGCCGTAAATGGAAACTCGCTCTCGCGAGGCCTCGGTGAATACAGAGAGCATTGAATAAGGTGTATGTATGCCTTTTTGTCGAAAGCATTTTTTTGGACTCTGCGCTCATTTGAAATACAAAATCGTGACTGATTAATTCAACGAGTAGACTACAAGAAGAGCAAAGCCGAGGTTTTTTTGAGAATTTACAAGTCAATAACACACAAGATGCCTGCTGCCTGTCGAAGACTACCTATTTAAAGATTGTTGGAAGACAAATTAGTTAAAAAATTACTTCTGTAACTACGATATGTACACAGCATTTGCAAATACATGTAATACAGGATATGGACGGTTGAAAACATAATATCTGTGTCGAAAGGCCAGCAATTTATAAAATATGTACGTTTCAAAACAAAGTCTGCCTTGAATGAAACATCCGCACGATCCTGAATGTCAGTGTTTTACGATGAACATTTTTGCAGCTACGATAGTAATGATCAAATGACATGGGCACCTTATTTATAAATGCTTAAAAACGAGATTTTTTTATTGAGTATTTTTTATTTATTTTACTAACCGCAATGTCATATTTATTGTCATAAATTGGTTGCGGTTTGCGTCTCAGTTAAACAATATTACACTGACAATGTTACACAAAATGTTAATTTTACACTGATACAGTCCTAGTCCTACATTCTGCCAGCACCTTATTAACGCGAGAACCTGATTTAAACATTACTTTTTACCATTAAGAATGCGGTTGATTAGATAATTTCTCTAGAGACTTTCAGGTAGGTATGTATATATAAATTATTTCTTTTGTAATCGTTCTTTGGAATTTACAATAGTTTAAATTAAAATTAAGTTGATAAAAATATGACATCCTTAATTTTTTCTTCTACGCGTTTAAAACTCGATTGTTTCGACAGTCAAAATTAGGTTTCGAGTGTATAATATATAGAATAATAAATACATACAATATTTCTAATCTTTATGACAGAGCTTTAGTTCGATCAAAATAAAATCTAAGCTCTCGAATTGATTGAAGAACGTTTACTGTTATATTTAAGTTCAGTGAACAAAATAACCAGTTTTATATAGTATTGCAGCGGTGCAGTCTTGAACGGACAGTGATGCATCGCTACCTGCGACGACGAGGTTGGAGCGACTTGTTTGTTCCTTCATGCAACTCTCTACTCTAAAAAGTTTTGAACGTAGAGTTATTATCTGCATAAACATTTATTTATTTATTTGTATAGGTCGCCAACTCTCTTAACACTAAAATATTCTACGTAATACATATATGATACAGAGCAATTTCTTGGTAAGTGCTCGAGGAGTTATAGGCAACGACATCATGTAATAAACATCATCGTCATATACTATTAAATATATTGCAATTGAATTCATTATTAAATAAAATTTTAAAACATTAAATAATCATAAGGTAAAACACTAAAAGACTTATTAAAACATTGTAGTGAATTTAAAATATACTGAATAAACGAGTGTGATGTTGCTTCAACTTAGCGCGCGGCGTATGATCAAACGTGTTACTTTCGCGGTTGATCCTTGGATTGCATGTTTGGATAATTTCTGGACTCTCTACTAGTTTGTCTATTTTTATGCATCTACGAGATAAATTAAATTTTAAATTCTGTTTCATTATTTCTAGGGTTGGCCACTATGGGAGCGGTTAGAGTCTACGGAGCACGAGAGGCGGCAGCTGTTAGTGGCCAGGTTACCCCTCGTGCGGACCTTGAACGGGGGCGGCGCGGTGGCCGTAGAGGAGCGGGACGCGGCGGAACGCGCATTCATCAGATACTACATGGAGAAACCAGAGTCTGACCGTCCCGATAGGTATGAAGTTTTAATTGTTGAACCCTATTCCCAATAGCTAAATATCAGACAACATTTTCGTTCCGCATTTATTTGTGGCATAAACCCAGGTTATTTTACCACGCTGGTCTTGGTCGAATTGCTAAAGGAGCTTTAGTGGGAATGCTTGAAAGACTATAATCCTTGAAGATCCTTGTCTTCGTCATCGGTCATTTTAGCTGCACCAAGTATAGCGCGGTTTTTTCTTATTTATAAAAAATAGTCTTCTACGTGAATAAAGGTCCACGGAACATAAATATGACCACATTTTAATATAAAGTACTGAGAACTACTTAACTTACGTACGTAGATGCACCTATAAAAAAAATTTGAGCAAAACCACTTTATCGCTTGTAGCAAATGTAGCAAGATGAGATTAGAAAGACTCATCAATAAGGAATAAACAGTAGGCGGAGAATTCGCACCAAAACATACTTGACCCAAATTTCTATATTAAACTGAATCGTAAATGAGACAATCAATGTTGCATCCTACGTTTGTGGGTGGCCGTTAACGTGGACACGATCTCGCTTCTCATGTGTTATGTAACTCGATTCGCACATTGCATACTAAATGTTTTCTAGCCGATACCAATAGAATACATTGCTCGTGAAATGCTGTTTTGCAGTGAACAGGTAACGGAAGATACAAATTTACAAAAAATCCGCAACTCTCTCCAGCGTTATCTTCTGCAGTTGTCCTTCTTGATATTCTTCGAGTGATTTAAGTGAGGTCTTTGAAGCTCTCTAAGCTGAAAACACTTTTATGTGCGGGTCTTACACGTTCCAGTAGTTTATTCATCTTCACCTCTTGGCGTCAAAGCTTGGTCTCCAAGCATCTCACATCCACCAATCGTGTTCAACTCGAAACTGCCAGAGAATATGTAGCCTCATATTTCTCACATGAAACTAATAGGCTCCAACCAAATCAATTCCTGTTTCGCTACAGGTACTGGGAGCTGGTGAGCGTGCACGGCAAGCTCGATCCCCTGGTGTCAGTGGACCTGCGGCCGGAGAAGCGCGTGCAGATTACGTTCACCTGCGGCGCCGCCAGCGAGGTGCGCACCGTCGACGTTTATAGGTACCACCACATTTCTCACTTGAATATCTTTCTAAACGAATGCCATCAGAATTGATCAGCCAACATTGAATTATCGCACAATAATCAAGATTCTCTTCAATGCAACATTTTCCAAGATTTTTATAGGATTTCATGTTTTTCCCGATCCGATTCCTATATAGACAAAAAATGCAAATCTGAAAAGTCTATGTATATCTGCGATGGCGACCGCATGCATTGAATGTTATTAATATTACAAATGTACCTAATAATATTGTTTACTGTTACCCTTACTGCCGGACCGGAGATGTTGTAACGATTCCCCACACAAGACAAATATTAGTGTAATGAGCACCAGTATTCGTCCGATATCTATACAAATATGTCTTCAGAAATTGTGTTTTTTGTACGTTGCCCATTGCACAGACTCTGCCGAATTTGGCATCATGTGCCCGTGTGCTGACCGTTTGTGTGAAGTTGCCAAATATATTATTTTTATTTTTATTGATTAATTTTCCTTTCAGAACTGTATCGGATTTAAAAACGCGTTTAGAACGACTAGCAGGATTCCCTGCGTCAAAGATGAGGCTCTTCTACGTTGATCAGGAATTGAGAGATTCGCAGGTAACTTGGTTTAACATCGCAATTTGTGTACATTAAATTCATAATAAACCATTACCTACATGTTATATAGATTGCAAATGGGTACCTCTACCTCTTATAGCGTATTTCTGTATCAATCCTCAAATAGAATTCATGTTTTTTTGACAATTTAGCTGCAACATTAACCTGGTTTTGACGACTTCGTCATTAAAACTGCTGATAATCCCGTTGGATCCTCCTACCACTTTTTACCGAATTTTAACACATATTCATATACTAAATATTATAGACAAATATTTTCATGATTTTTATTCAGTTCATCCATATATCCATGTACAAAAACCATCATCTCCTTCTAGTAACGGTTACTTACAACTTGGTCGTTTAACGTAACGAGTCCCAAGATACTAGAGGGTTAATAATGTAGCTAAAATAATAACTGTAATTAACCTTAGGATTTATTTCTGAAGCCTTTTCAGGGACCCGAGGAGATGAAGTATCCCACAAAGCAACTTTACTCGTACAACATACGATCCGGGGACGAAATAATCATAGACTGCAAGCTGAAGCATTCTATATCCGCAAATTCTACCGCCTGAAGTCTATATGAGCCAATTATCGTGTTGAGTGCCACATAACTACCCGAATGGGGAATTAATATTCATTGCCAACAACATATTGGATTTAATGATATTTCACGATACGATATCTCATTGTTGTTTCTTTTATATATTTAATGGATTCGAAGAGAAGAAAAAAATTAAGTAGCCATTAAATACTTTTCCAAATGTAAACAGCAAAAAACTATATGTATATGTAAAAGATATTGACCAAATTTTAATGCCATTAAAAATGTTGTAACAATTTTATTAATACCGTAAAATTGATTTAGGGTAGCGTGTGCTATATTGAATTTAGTGTTTTATTAACATTATACGTACCTACCACGTACTTATTTACGTGTTGTTTCGAACTGAGAGATCTCTTTATGTAAAATTACGGAAGTATGTAAAATTTTTAAAGTTCGGAAAAAATAAATATTTTTAAGGCTTCTATAATAACACAATTCTCGCAAACCGTGTGACTTTTGACATTTGCAAGCCCAAATTATTTTTTTAGTATAATTCCTTGCTCCGAACAACACACATCTAAATAGGAAAATGATATATCTATAGATGTTTTGATTTATGTAAAAAAAATCCAATCTTGAAATGCTGTAGCTCATCATTCATAACTCTATCAATAAAGTATTGAAGTAGATTTAGAGATGATTTTATGCAATTGTAAAATTAAGCAATTAAATAAAACTTCCATGGTTGTCACAAAGCATTTAGTTTTTAAGTTTCGCGACGAGCTAAAAGCTTGTTTATTGCTTCGAGTTGTTTTTCAGTTCGTTTTCAAACTGCACAACACATTGTCTCCCTGCAAGAACTGAATTTTTCAAATTTCAATATATAACACACGACAGATGTGAAATTGGGATCTATACTTTTTTATTCGCAATAAGCAACTGTGATAATTAAATATAGATAATGATTTAAACTAAATCCGAATATGAACAAATACTTATCGCGGCTGTATTGTGATTATTGCAATGTATTATTATTTTTGTAAAAGTCTGGGTGTATATTGACGTACATATATGCAATCACTTTGATCATAGACCACTTGTCAATGTGCTCACTAATTAACAATGTAAAGTGATATTAACTGCCATTTTACTTAATGTGGGTATACCATTAGTTTTAATTAATAAAAATGTTTCTAAATTGTATAAACTATCTCCCATGCTCTTTACTAACATGTATTGTAATATGTAAAAGAATGTTTTAGCACATGTGCTAATAATTTTTATATTCACTGCAGAACCATAGTTTTTTTCTTCTTCCAGCTAGCTAGATTAATGATTCTAACTTGTCGTAGGCAATTTTGTTTTTATATTGTATATGAAATATAGATGCAATTCAATAATGAGGTCATGAATTTGAATAGATGAATGATTTTGTAGTATTTGATTATTAAAGTCCTGAACTAGGTATGTTAAGTGAAACGGTCTACTAACATTGATGGATTGTTGTAACATTGACTCGGTTTCATACTTAGTGATAGTGTCGAACTTTTCTCCAAACATATGACCAGTTTTTGTTTATAGTCCAAATAGATGCAATTTAATATACAGCATATAGCAAAATTAATCTGTGTTTTATTTTAAAATGTTTAATTAATTACAAATAAATACACTTTATTAATACACATGTCAAATCTGATTTGAAATATATAATCTTTTTCCATATACAGCTAACATGGCATTTTGTACCTGCTCAAAAACATAATCATACATTTCTTTCCATGTCTGTTCATTTAGTTCTTTCGTTCGTCTTCTGAGGAAGTTCATTAAAATGTACACTTTATCTATATTTTTATTAAGAACCATTTCTTGCAAGTAATTTACGATTAAATCAATATCACATTGTTTCGGTGCCTGACCACTATCTAACCATGCCATTAGGAGCTCCCGTATCTTACCCCAAGGTAAACTTAATAAACCTTGGGGCTTGGCATCTTTATAGGTGTCTTTCGCAGGTATTTCTACTTTTGTTAATTGCACAGGAGCACACACACCAAATTTCCTTGGATTTCCTTGAATTTCTTGTTTTATACCACTTTCTCTTTTGAAAGATTTAACTAAATCTAGACCATAGGTCACTTTTCTTGATACAGTATTTATTGTTTTAGAATTCTTGGGAGGTCTTCCACGCTTTTTTCCTTTTGATGGACCTGTAGATCCAATAATAGGCGACTTCTTTTGGATCAATATACTTTTTTTATTTTTCTTTGGTGTAACATTAGTATTTGACATTATTTGGGCTGGAATTGTACAGATATTTTGATGTAATGAATTTTCTGTACGAGTTTGAATATTCTCTAAATTATCCTCCTCGTTTTTCACTACTTTAGCATTAGACAGGAATTTTATGAGTGCACCTTTAGAAGATTTAACATTTAATGATTCCAACTTAGTTATTTGAATTCCAATGCCTCTCATCTCTTTTGGATCAATATTTTGCTTTTTACATAGAGAAATAACTTCTTTAGAAATTATTTCTACATCATTTGTGGCACTACTCAAATTGGTTGATTTATTAACAACATTGCAAAATCCATGACCCATGTACTTTGCTGTCTCCACAGGTGCCTCCTCTGCTCGAATCATAAGCTTAAGTGTTATACATTTTCCCAAAACTTTGAATTGTTGCATTCTAGAGTGCACTTCAGCTGACAATTGTTTTAAAAATTCTATACACTGGTCATTATTGTCAAACCGAATTCCATAGTTAACTTCAGCGGAAACAGATTTTCTGACAGTATGGAATGTTAATGGATTTAAATCTCGCCCACGACATTGATCAAAGAGTTGTGCTCCGATTTTATTACCAAGATGCTGTTTAAGGGATATAAGAGTGAGACTTTGCAAAGATCCACAAGTTTGGTGCCCTAAGGATTCTAGTTTTTGGGATATCTGTCTACCGACGCCAGGCAAATCTCTTAGCTTGATGTCAAACATAAAATCTTCAACAAGATCTTCCGTGAGAAAAAATTGTCCATCTGGTTTTGCTTTCTTTGTTGCTAGTCTTGCCTGCAAACGGTTACCACCAAAACCTGTTGAACATGGGCAGCCAGTCTTATGTCTGATTTCATTTCTTAATGCTGCTGCAAAACTGGCAGCATTTACAGCATTCAGCTCGTCTAGAAGTTCAGTACAATCAACATACATCTCATCACAAGAAACTGCTTCAATATCCAAGGTGTATTGCGCTATTGTGTTATACAAAGTATATGCAACTTCTTTGTAACCTTCAAAATCATAAGGTATTGTTTGCAAGTCAGGACATAATCTTAGGGCCGCTCCCATAAACATGCCATTGCTGATACCTTTAGCTCTAGCTTCATACGAACATGAAGCTATTTCACTCATAGAACCATATTTGTCATCTTCATCTCCAATATTGTCAACCCTACATTCAAATTGTGTTTCCCCTTGTGTTTCCCCATCTGGAATACCCGTTGCTTTACTAAGTTTTTTAGCTTGCTTTTGCTTGTACAGTTGGAACTCAGTAGGTCTGTCAACACCTGGTCTCTTCGATCTCGACTGTCCTCCTTTTGAATGTGTTACGGCGACAGGCTTCCCTCTAAGCTCGGGTCTGTTACGCAATCCAACTGACACAAAGAAGCAGTCCATGTCAATATGCATTATAGTTTTTCCCCTTTCAAATCTCAATTCTGTTACACTACCGGGATTGTTAAAACTCATTATATTTTCCTTTAAAATTGCCCGTGCTGGGAATTTGAAATTGCTAGATTCTCTCATTTCATTTACATATTGCTTAAAGGAAGCACCGAGTTGTGAAATATGATGTAATCTTGAGTTATTGTAAAACTCGGATATGAACTGTGGATCAGCTGCTGTTTTAGTGACACGATCAGTTGGCTTGATATCGCCTTGAATAGTATCCGCTTTTATACCTTCGTTCATAAATTCTTTGCTCCCTTCAGAGTCTAATTCAGTTTCTAACTTAACATTTGAAGAATCTTTGGTTTTGTCTGCCAACAGATTAACAATACTAGTCTCTTCACTTTTGATAAGTGAATCATCATGTTTAGTCATTAACTCTTTACTAATAGAAGTGTCACTTTTAGCAATTGAAATAAAATTTAGTCTTGGTTGGGTACGGGAATTTTTATAAAGCAAAAAGTCTCTGTAATCTAGTAAGCGATTGGAGGAAATGCTTTCAGTTATCCATTCTGGTTTGACCACTTTAACCAATGACATATTTTTGACTTTCGTGTCTGG
>DWQQ01000441.1:0-11506 GCA_018244775.1 Oxynetra roscius flavomaculata
TGACTAAAATACTTGACAATAGTCGAATTTCCAGTCTATGGCAAGTTATAAATAAGTCGAAAGTAATACCTCAATTAGATAATATTTCTAAGCAGCTCTAGCTTTCTTAAATCAATATACATATGTATTGCACACGTCCACAAAGGAAGCGTACATTAATATCAGTGATTATTATAATACTAATAACATTATATTATAAGCAATATTAGCGAAGGAATATTAGTTTTGCGGTATTCCATCGTAAAGTGTAATTTATACTGATTTGTCTGTGGTTTTATGCGGTGTGCGTACGGTATTCACGTTGAGGTACAACAAATGATGTATGCGATTTAATCAACAATCATTTACATGAAAAACGTACAATAAACAAAAATACATGTTGAAATGTTTGTGCATTTTTAAGATTTTAAAGTTTTCGTGGGCATAAATTTATTTTGTTACAATTGTAATCGCCGTTCACTTAAAAGCCCAGAAAGAGAACTGCGAAGTAATATACAAAATGTACAATAAAATGTATGTTTAATGAAGCAAGAACAGTGCAGTTAAGTAATTTATATTTGTTAAGTTCGCAACGATTATATAAATTTTTATTACTGTCAAGACAAAGTTATTGTACAGGAAATATAGCATAAAACTTACTTAAGTACTTGAGGTCTATTTTAAATATGGATTTAAGTTAATTATACATGTTTAATGGCCATTGGGCGCCGCGGTAGGTTAGCCCGATGTCGCAGTGGTTAGTAAACCTAACTGCTGAGTCGCAGGTCCTGGGTTCGATTCTCACTCGAAAGAAATATTTACGTGGCGATCACAAGCATATGTTCTATGTCGGGGTGTAAAGAATCTGAATAAGTATGTATTTATATGTATATATTCTGTCTGATGGGGGAGTCAAGCGCCTCTGAAACCGTCAGGTATGTAAGGACAGAGATGTTTGGCACTCGGTGCTCTCTGCCTACCCCGCTAGGGACCTAGCATGACGGTTATTTATTTATTTATTTTATTAAATGTATATATGTAGTTAGTCAGTCTTCCATTTACCATAACACAGGTTCTGCCTAGTTCGGCGGTGAAAAGGTCGCGTGATAAGAGTTCACAAGATATGTATCTATTTAATTCACCTTGAAGCTGTTCGCGATAATTTTACATAATTTTAACTGTAAAACGGTTTCAACGGTCCGTCAATTCGATACGACACGTACAGTTTTTTACCGATGCGATAAATTCGCGCCGAAACAGATGGCATTATTTTCTTTCCGCGAGTCCCGGGGTCATGTCGTGAATGACACCGCCAATAAAGTTTGAAGAGACTTGTTCTCAACAAATTTATTAGCAACAATACACAACCTTATAAATGATAGGGCTGTCAGAGTATTAAATAAATATGTATTTTTTTTAATGAATGAACGAACGATCGAATGAATGAATGAACGAATTGATGAATGAATAAAACAGGTATGGTGTGTAATCTATTTTTATTCAACAATAATTGGATCTACATCCGCTGAGAGAGATATTAGACGATTGGATAATTGCAATTCAAACTTTAGCACACAGTAACTACACTTGATCTATAAAGTTAATAAATTGTCAGTTACATCCAACGAATGGCTCAACCTCCGGTTAAAATTGAGGCCAACAGTGCATACTGAATATTTGTAGATACAACCAACATTTATATCGATAAATGTTCCACATTATTTACTTTTACTGCTCATTAAAATCTGTACCAAGCGCCAAGAGCAGCCTTCTCTTATAACCGATACAAAGTATGAAACCTCTAGTCGTTCATTCTCGATGTTGTTAGCGTCTATGATAGAAACAGGTTTCTTTTCCATCTTCTTGATGTTTTTACGCATGTTTTATTTATTATCAATATAATACAGTGTTACATCAAGATTGGATGAATAATTACAACAGTTCGTACTATTAACTCTAATACTTAAGATGATTAGCTTAGTCAAATATACACTTATACTGAAACTAACGGAATAAAAAAAACTTATATCAAGATGTCTAATGGAACCAATTAAAATGTACATGGATATGACACTAAATAATTAAACTCAACTATAAGAGCACATCGACAACCCTATTCCGCGACGGTCTACGAAATGAAATAATGGACGAAAGCACGCATTCGCTACACTAGATCCCGCGGCGGATTGTAACAGTATATTACGTGGTAATATAATAACTTTTAAGTGCGTTCCGTTGAGCATTTAGCGGGATAGTACCTGCAGAGCATCTTTCCACTTGTAATTGCGGTGACGTGCGCATTATTTAGGGTCTACTAGTGTATAAATAATGTTTAAGTATCGCAGGGTGGGTAGACATGCGGATAAAGTAGGCTCTATTTGAGTATAGATAATGTTTAAATATCGGAGGGTAGGTCGACATTCGAATACTTTAGGCTCTACTTGAGTATACCAGTAGATAATGTTTAAATATTGCAGGGTAGGTAGACACTACTATGGCCCGAAGGGCGCACAAAGCCGAGGTACGACTACCAAAATATGACTTTCATTAAGTGTATATGTGTACCTTACAATGAATAAAAGAATTTGAATTTGAACATGCGGGTAAGTTAGGCTCTATTTGAGTATAGATAATGTTTAAATATCGGAGGGTAGGTAGAAAAACGCATAAATTAAGCTTCCCTTGAGTGGAGATAATGTTTAAATATTGAAGAGAAGGTAGAAAATATTAGGATAGGGAGTAATTTCTGCTTAGTTATCAGTAGTTGAGGTGTAACTGTAATTGATTTCAGGTGAAACTTGAGTTCTGGAGATCGCTTGAGGTCCGATATTGATGTAATAGGTTGCAATGGTTAAGTTTTATTAGATAATAATAAACATAGTTTCTTAATTTTCTTAACAATATGTAATTACAGTAAATATACAGGCAGCTTAATTTTAAGTAGGCAATGATGGAGACTCCGAGTGAAAGCTTCATTGCATTTAGCGTAAAAAAAAGCTAAATTCATTTTATGAGTGCCGATTGTTTAGAGGCATTTAAATGATATAGGTCATAGTAGACTGTTAAACCAATATGTTAAGAAATTTAGCGATAAAAATACCAAATATGCAATACTTAGTGATAAAAATACCAAATTCAATTTAGTGATAAAAATACCAAATTCAATTTAGTGATAAAAATACCAAATTCAATTTAGTGATAAAAATACCAAATTCAGTTTAGTGATAAAAATACCAAATTCAATTTAGTGATAAAAATATCAAATTCAGTTTAGTGATAAAAATACCAAATATGCAAAACGAAGCCCATTGCACGCCAATATACGAGTTCGACCTTGTGCATTCCATAGCAGCTTCGCTCTCCATGATTTCTCCTCGGTCCAAAGTTAATTGAAGTTTCATTAATAATAATAATAATAATTGAAAACTAGATAAAGTGTTACTGAGGTGTTAGATCTCCACCGGCCGAGATAATGGCGAGTATCTTTATAAAGTGCGGACGAAAAGCCGTAACGAAGCACGATCGACCCCGTTATGCACCTAACACCGCTTACGTACTTAAGAACAGAACGGAACGTCGTTGCGAAACGCTAATCAAAAACTAAGATTTTTTAAAATATGGCTATAAAATAAAGCTATTTTGCATAAAGGTTTTTTAGTGATTTGGTAGATCGTGAATGTTATATTTTATGACGTTAGATAAGAAGCTAATTTTTCAATATAAATGTTACGAATTTACTTAATTTCGTTACGGTTTAAAAAAAATCACTTGTGTTTAATTAATTTACATTTTCAGTAAAGTGCTCAAAACAAAGTATAGTGTTGAGTAAATTTAAAATAAATAAAAGAAAATCACTATTTCCCCAATGGAATTCATTTAGTTTTAGTTCTTACCAGATATCAGATTGGAAAAGTTATATTTAATCAATAATAAAAAAGAGAATATTTTATATTTTTTGCAAATCAGTCCACAACATTGCGTTAGGAACAATTTATACATTACTCTACGTTAGTATCATTTACAGACACCAGAAAAAGCAATTGCAGATGATATTTGCTCGCGTGAAGTTAGACAGAGGGCACGTTAAACGGTCGGTCATTAATTTTGTCAATTTACACTCCTTGTTGAACAGCTTTCTCTAGAAAATATTAGCGTGCATCATCAGTGATACGCACTGCAGTAATGAAGTAGAATCGACTGTAGGAATACTTTGCATCGCCAGTTGTGACCTGCCAAGCGAGACTGTGAAATTATGAAATAATATAAACGTCCTAAAGTATACGCCCGTGTGTTTACAACCCTTGTTCCATTCTCGCCTCGCAAGTGTAATGTCAGAAGTCCTTTACGCAATTTATAATTATGGCTTTCTTACACGAAACATGTGACCTCAATTGCATGGAAATTAAGTTGATATATTGTTATATCTATGGTTTTGGACGGTGAAGTGCACTTTTGACACTGCGTTGGATAATTATTACTTGGGTTTATTATACACCTGATTAAGTAGCAGTAAGTAAATATCTTATTAAAGTTAAGTTTATGTATTTGGTAAAAAAATTAAGGCGACAACTTACTTATTTTGACTATGGGCTCTGTTTGATTTCGTGTAATTTGTTTATTCGCAGAATTGAAAGCAATAACCTATGTAACTTCTAAATATCAGTTGAACAGATTAAGTTGACATAAAAATATAGTATTCTTTTTTTATCTTAGTTTTCTGATATAAACTCTAGGAGTCATTCAAATAATTTACGCTCAAGTCAAAAATATGCGACCAATAATCTAGATAATCAGAACTCTGTATACAAAAATTGTACTGAAGCAATTTCAATTAGTTTTGAGCTTAACAAAACCACCGCTCATTATTTTATTTGGGCACCGGTTTTGTTTTTTTTTTATTCCATTAACAGGTAGTACGCTCGACCAGTTTTACTTGGCATCTGGATATTGGGACACATTTAGGGTTTCTCAAATCTTTTTGAACAACATATTGTTATATTAACGCAAAATTACGTTCAACCTTTCGCATCATTTGAGCGTTTCAGTTAGATTTTAATATTTAAATTATTAAAATTCAAGTATGGAACGACGACATAATATAAATATTATTTATACGTAAGCCGCCAGTACAAGTTTTATAGATAAACAACGTGTACCTTTCTATCACAATGTGAATACTTTAAGAGTGAGCGAGACAAAGTGTATAGTAAGCTGCTGAATTTAGAAATGCGGCATAGTACGTTACACACAATTCTCAAAACAGCTTTGTAACTAATTTAATAATCATCGGATTAAAGCCGTGTCCAAACAAACTTGAGTAATTTATTTCAATATTTCTTTGCACCTGTTCAACTAGTCTGTATACGTTTTCATGGTAACCAAGGCAACGAAATAGGGGTCGAATAATCAAAACATTTATTTATTGATATTTTTGGAGCGGCTAGATTTTTGGAAGACTTCTTTGCTTTTCTTTAAGTGATTCTTCAATTTGTTAATTCCATAGTAGCACTTATTTTTTAGTTCTAAAAAGTTTAAATATGGTTTAAATTGTGTAAATTGAACGAAAAGACGCTAGATAAAAATACAGCGATACTTTAACAAACTCTGACTAACAGCGGGTCACAAAAAATAACTCAACGGTTAGCTTCTTCGGTAGTGAGGAGAGTAATGTCTTGCCTTACATCTCTTTCATCCCTCAAACGTGTAAGCAAGACGAATAATCAATTCCCGCCGCCCACGGGGCGCACCCCACCCGCTGTTCCAGTTGATCTTATTTCAATTAATAATATTACAATGCAACACTATGTTGAATAATTATTACGGGACAATAAAACATATTTAAACCTAATCAACAGTGATATGAGTCGAAATCAATCAGATAGTACATCAAATTGTGAGCAACGTTGTTGTCATTTCCAGTCCTTTTAGTAGGAAAGGTGTTTTAGAGGTTGTTTTGATGCATTTTATTTTGATTTTGAAAAACATCTAAATTTTATGTGGTGAGTGATCATTTCACAGTATTGTATGAACTCACAATAAATCTTCGAACCCTTCAATCTTTTCTCGTAGTAAATTCCGCCGTTTCTTAATTCACGAAACTTAATTAAAATCCGATCCGATTTTATCATCGAAACGGGCACGTGAAAGTCTTTGTGTAGAAAAAAAAAGAACTCGAATTAAAAACAGTTATGTCACATTTCATTGATAAAACGAGAACGACCAATCACAGGGCAATTTGCCGTGACATGTCCAAAAGATGGCCGGGGGCCGTGAGTGTACAACGAACAAATTAAAAAAATAGATTGCGGCAACGCAATTTAATAGCTTTGCTTAACAATTCGAGCCAAAAAAGCCTACACGACGAAATACTCACACCCCAGAGTGATAAATGTCTTGCTTGCACCGGACAATTTGCATAATTAAAAAAATTTAAAAACGCGACTCGTAATTGTCCGTTTGCCCGAACAAAAACTGCTTTTATTTTTTGAAAGACAATCTTATCGCCGTCCAGTGGATAATTTAGGATAAGGATTGTAACATTATTTTAAAATAATATTTCTATCTCATTTATAAAATTGATTTAACTTATCGTTAATGATATGCTTAAGCAACTAAATGGGATGTTGTGAGTGGCTTAAAGTCATGAAGTCTTCATATAAGTCAATCAATATGAAAAACTATTGGTTAAGAAATATCATAAAAATACTGAGAATATAAAAATCACCTAATATCAAAATTCAGTATGGATAACTTGTGTAAAATTACAACAATTGTCGACAACATACAACAAGTTCGACAATAGCACGTAATGCCTTCATTACCATTGACAATACAATAGCTCAGTCTGACCGGAACTAGACAATTTGGGAACAGAACGAACCGGGAGATTCAAACCCAACCCGCGTCAAGTACAACGGATTAAGTAACGCGATGATCCCGTGGAACGTTCGATCATTGTCCAGTCACTGCTAGCCGTCATATTAACGTTTTGCCGTAAACGTTCATTGGTCACGACCATCACTTTCACTTCGATACTCAATAGCATCGAATTTAGTGCTGAACTCGGCGTTTACCTAATACACTCCGGTTTTGAACATTTCGATTTATGTAATACATTTTGTTCGTCCTTAATATTGATTTTTATACGATCAATCGATGTTTTTGAAGCGTACATTGGTGCGCTGAAGGATATTTCGTAGGAAAATCTTATGCGTTCACATCACTCACATACTTGTGCTTAGTGTGGCTATCAGCCTGCATTAAAAGCATAGAACATATTAATTAATTTATATCATTATATATTCTTATATAAAATTTAATAGTTATAGATTTAATTTACATACTATGTAAACTAATACCTTTCATATACATAAATTGAAAATAAAATGTCTTTTTTTATAGTTTTTAAATTTCATTTTTGTCAGCAGTTTCCTTAACTCATCATAGACAATATAGAATCAACGCATCAACATTATATCACTTTATGTATGAAAATATTATTAACATGCAAATAACTATCTCACATTTTTTAATTTTATTTAACTTGCAAGGTGTACAAGAAACAATAAGGAAACAAAATATATTAAAATACGCGACCAAAGTACAAATAATTTTAAAACAAATCAATTAATGCTCGTCACGTATCAATCGTACACTTGTAATGCCAAAACCAAATAAAATTACCAAATAAACGTCGATCCGCGGACAGAACAAAAACTGATCGCTTCATAAAACAAGTTATCGAAGTACCACAAAAAAAAAACCCCGACACAAAAACGCACACACCTGCCGCAGTATCTGTTCCCGTATCCGATGATGAACCCTCGTGTGAGGACCCCGAACAAAAAGCACCGGCCGTTCTTCGCCCAACCGTTATTATTCCAGCTGACGAATTAACATAAAGTCAATGTCGAAATGATTAGTTCAATTTGTCCGACCGTCGCTATCGGCATGGTGGTGATATGTAATTGTTTGATGATTTCGCAACTGTCTAGTTTAAATAATTCTATTTTTAACCACCTCAATCATATTGCTATTTGTTCGGATTACTCGCAGATTGTACGTTTGCCAATAAAAATTGACGTAAGAGTTTCGCGTCTGTTGTGCAACTGCAAACTTCAAAGCAAATGTTCAATACAAGAAGACAGACAAGAGATACTAAATAGTGATAGCCTAGTGGTTGAGAATTTACCTCCTAGTACGGTGCTCCTGGGTTCAAATTGTGGCTTGCACTTCTGTCTTTACATTATGCGTTTTAATATTGAATAATATTTGCTGTAAGCGCAAATGTAAATATTGCGAGTCAACCTGCTCTCCTTACAGTTCTGAATATTGTTCTTTAAGGCGTATAAAGTTTAGCACCACCAAGTGCCAGCGCGGCAGTCATGTCCTACAGAACAACAATAAGAGTCAACGATGAGACAGATGATTGCAAAATAATATTTGATTTCATATTTTAAGTCCTTACCCGTAACGAACAAATAAAATCGAGGAAACTATAGCCTAACTCATTGCAAATAGTATTCAGAATAATACGAATCTTGATACCAAAAGTTGTAGGCATTGTTTAAGTTCATTGCACTTTGATATGCCATTTAGCGAGAACACCGCTATGAATGATAACAGGTTAGTGTTACAGTTGGTTGCTGATATTAACCGTTTCGTATTTAGTGTCTTGTTTCTGAAACCCAGAAGGTTTTTGTTTGTTACTTATCGTTGCCGCTTGGGACGAAAAAGAATAAACCGTACTAAAGTTAAAATATTATATTAAACTGAGAATTCTGTTAATATCTTTTAACCCCATCGTGTGCTCGGATCGGATTTTATTTCTCCTGTCAATTCCAAGAAGCGCATTTAAAAGTCTTTTCGGTTCGCTCCCTACTTCGGTGATATCCTCTGAAGCAACATCAAGTTAACTTGTTAAGTAAACAGAATCGAATGTAAACAATAAATCTAATATAGCATGTGTTTCCTCCGATACGTATGTATGTATGCATGTCCATACAATGTTCGGTAAACTTAGAATACCATATGGAGAAGTAAAGCCAGAGTCAATATTTCGGAAACAAATTAGTATACCTGTACTATTTTAAGCGCGTATGTTTGTATTTGTTTAGGCCCCACAATTCTAATGCATTGTCTTAGAAACATCTGTTGACTGGTAAGCTGGGGTTGAGTGTATCCATAACCCCATCCGATTCTTACGGGTTCTTATTAAAGTCACATCTTGTTATATGTTAAAAATAAAGAATATATTAATTATACGGAAGCAAATGGGGTTCAATCAAAACATTGAAATGGTTGTAAAATTTTATTTGTATCATAAAATTTGTGCGTAAAAGTAATAAAATAAAATATAGGAATTAAATTTCGAAAGGAATAGTAAACAATTACGGTTTTAAATGATTATTCAGATTTTTTTTATCAAAATGCTTTAGGTGAGCCACAGTGAATATTCTTGAATGAATGAAACCTTGGTATGTCCTTGTACTAAATTTACGAGTCAGTAAAATTGCAGAGTTGTAGCCATAAAGAGTTAACACCGATGTATGAAGTGACATTGTCATCAGAAATGAATGAAATATAACTGTTACGATTTGAAGTTTTGTCTAAGGGCAATTCGACGTACGGAGATGTATTAGTAATTTAATTAAAATGTCTATTTTCTGCACTGACAAGTCCAAAATTGATGCAAATTTTGAAATTTGTGTTTTGGCCTAGTTTGATTGGTCAATTAGATTTTTCCAAGATATGGAATTCAGAACAATTTATTTGATTGCCCCCTATCATCTGAAGCAATAGGTTTAGTGAGTAGCTCGAAACTTCCAACGTCACTGATATTGTCCTTAATAAGACAGATAGAGCTTATTTATCGTGCATTTAAAATTTTCATTTTAACTCGATCAGCTGCTTTATCTATTGTAATCTAAATATTTCATTGGCCTACAATTTCTTTTTATATAGCCGCCTGGTAAAAATATTTAAGTTCGTAATTCCATTGGCATTTATGCGTTATATGCAACGGAAATTGTATCCATGTGCATTTGCATCCACCCCACCCGCATTTTTGCAGGGGTCAATGTTCCTTCTGCCCACATGACCTTTACCCAGTGGGCCATGTATCATCTGATTTACAAATTTGTTTCCAAATTGTTTCCAAGAGATGCACTATATGTTATTACAGGAAGTCCTTTCTTCTGAAGTTTGACAACAAGTATTATTAAAGTTACAGTTTATTTTAATAAAACAACAAAGGAAGCTTTATCAACTTTTAAATGTGTTTCAACATTGAATTGTTTAATGGTCGCATCATCCGCTTTTCGTACTGTCACAATATAAAAAAATGGTCCGCCTTCCTAATTTTAAGCTTCCGGTAACATGATACGCATCCGTTTTTTAAAACAATACCGTCTGCAATATTGCTCTTATTATAGTCCACAAGTGTCACTTTATTACGCTCTTCAATCTCGACAAGATCTTAAAAGAAAGCTTTTAAATTGTAAACAGTGTGTAAAATATTTAGTTGTTCAGTCGACCGCACAAGAATCCAACGTAAGCTATCTCCACTATGGATTAGGAAGGATTATATCATTTTTACATAGTTATGGATCTTAAAGATGAGGATCACCACAAATATCCTGTAATTCACTTAAAACACGCTGGATACACGTAATAAGAGACAAGATTTATCTTAAGCCTCTGTGAAAGTATGGTTCGATGGAGTCCAATAAATAAACAGTTGAAAAACGAACGGGCATCGTCGACAATCTAAAAATATTTGAGATTTGACATTAATGGACGTGAATTAGTTATGACTGGATCTAGACAAAGCAAGCGGAGAGGGAAATAACGGACAGCGAACGGTAATAAAATAATATTTCGTCGAACGTAATATATATGGAGACGTTAATTAACGGTACTCGTAGTTTATGTAAGAAAGCAAACATAACAATTTACAAATAACAAAACATAAAAATAACAATAACAAAATGCCGATCAGAGAATTAATAATACAACCGCTGACGTAAGCGTTGTTACAAAAAAAAGGGGAGACCAAGAAGCGTTTAAGGTACATATAAAAATCTATAGTAACTATTAACCGGAAACGGTTGATATATAACCTAGAAGGGGAACAAGTTTATACATATTTCTATATAAACCACAATGACGTGTGATTGATAAGGCGATATCGAATCAATTCAAGGCGCTCACAAGAATGGACACTTCTTTATAAGGCGATTCGTATCATGACATGATTCTGTAAGTGAGCGTGATTATTGTCGCACGATTGATGGACTCATAATTATTTTTATGAAGTTGCAAAATAATAAAATGTTAAGAAAAATGAACGATTAAATGACTGTGACAGCAAATGTTAGCTAGAACAAGACAAAACGATAGAGCACGAAGCAATCACCAAAAGAAATATCTATGGTGTATATAATGGTATTGACACACATACTGGCGGGAAGTCTGCACTCGAGACGCTCATGTTCGTTGTAGATGGCCGATAAAAAATATTTGAACA
>DWQQ01000442.1:0-11505 GCA_018244775.1 Oxynetra roscius flavomaculata
CAAACTAGGTAGAGCCTGCGTTGTGTGACCAGACCGACTGATAAACATTTGTACATGTATTCACACAAATACATATTTTTGTATCGATATTATTTTAAGTTCAGAAACCAACACGTCTGCTCATCCCAGAAATATTTGTTCCAAACGAGAACTGAACCTGCAACCCCCGGCCCAGTGGTCAGGCCGGCTAACCATTGAATGAACTGTTCACTAGAGCTATGAACATGGAGATATTTTATTATTATTACCCGAGACCACGTGAAAAGAAGGCGGCAGTGATATTCTCATAAACTGTGCTCTTTATAGCACATTTCAAACATTATATAAAGCGCAGAAAAGTGAAATCTAGTATATTTGTATGGCGCCGGCTCGGCATCTCAAATATTCCCTCTTAATTGGACAACAGCAGAGACATCTCGCGCATCTCAGTCGCGAAAATTTCACAAACCATAAATGGACTTGGATGCTACGATTATTTGTATGGTGCTTGTTGTACCGCGAAGAATCGAGAAAGTTCCTTTCTTAACTAAACATGCATAACATGTTATTATAAATTTATATATATAACGAAATTAGTTAGGGTTTACGGTTCTGCGAAATTAATTACTAATGGTTTAAGTGGCTAATTTCAATTCTAGATGTCTAGGGTTCGAATCCCGGTAGCCCTTAGTTTACAGTTATGTAAGTTAAAGAGATAAAATATGTTTTGCTATAATGGTGAAGGAAGATATCGCGTGGAAACTTGTAGGTCAGCGTGGTGAATTGGCAATTACGCGTTTCAGTTAAATGATGATGACGTTACAAAACTATATTAAAATTAATTAATGAACTATTTTAAAATGCCAATAAAAATTACAGGTTACTTATGGAATGGAATGGAACGAACTTTCCTTCTGACTCAGAGCTAAATTAAATATGAAAGTGAAATAATACAACCGCGAGACGGAATAGAAGTTACGTAACACCCATTGTCTTTACCAAACGCGTCCTGAACAGAATATAACCGCATTTGCTTTAGAGGAAATCGTTTGATACAATGAAGTCAGTATCAGAATCGTATACGTACAAATAATAGCTGCCATCTCTACTGAACGCCATGGCCCACACATAGGTTACTAGACGCAGCATCGTGCCAGCTAGCCGACACAAATTTATAGGTAAAAGTTCGCGACCGAACCAACCGGTTCGCGAACATAAACACACACAAAACCAATTCTATCATCATAGCAATACAGTCTAATTTCCTAAAGCCCGATACGAGTCTTATCGGATACTTTCTTAATTGTACTCTTACTTATCCCCATTGTAATTTGAACCCTATATATTACAGTATAGGTTTGTGTTTCGTTCAAATCGCAATCTCGGCCTTGCCGCCGGTGAATCGCTCTCACCTCTGGGTTCACGTGTGAACCTACATTAACCTGCTATGTTGAACTGGTTGATCAGGTGTATACACGCGCTTTTCTGTCGATGGCTATTATAATTGACGGTGTTATAATTGAGATTGAATTCTGGGCGTAGTGTCTAATATTTTTAATGTGGAGCTATGACGGATAGATCGGGTCACGCCTTTTGTTCTACACTCAACACTGGTGTGTTATTAAGTGGGTGCGTTGATTCAACTAAATGAAATTGTATATTTCGTATCATTTCATCTCTAATTATAGCCCAGTTATGAATTATGACTTCATTGTTTACTTCGTTTCATCCAGTATTTGTTACTTCATTTTGGTATATGACCAACAGTTAAGACGTTCTATTATTAAATATTTATGTTGAAAATGGATTTTTTAATACAACAGTAACACTGCTAATTTGAAAGAATACTGAAACTACCGTGCAGCTTGTTTCACATCACAATTATGTTCACATAAATAATTTTACATGTACATAGCTTAGAAGCGAACAACATTCGGTCATATTCTAGGTTTACTTTATATATGCTAGGAAAATCAGTGGGCATTATAAGAACATTACATGTAGGTACATAAGATGTACTATATCGGACACAATGAATATATTAGCTTTATGTGTCCGTATCTATGAATATATAATAAAAAAACTCGTTTCCAATTATATTTCATTTTTGATATTTTTTTACTGCGCCATCTAAAGTAATTCTAAGATACAATGTCTGAGCACGAATAAATAACAACTACACAACATAAGACTTATTGACAGCGCAATAGGAGAAGAAGGAGTAAAAATAAAGAAGAATGCTGTCAGCGCTCTCCTTCGTATTCCGCTGTGTGATCTTCACGGCAGCTTACAACAGACCTTGTCCCGAAGGTTTATTGGGCACAACGCACTTTGATACTACGTTTTGGATATAGCTGCACTTAGAATCTATTACTTAAGCGTTGAATAAGAAATATTAAGGAGTTGTGATATTGAAAAAGTTCTTGCGATCTTTTCCTCTCATGTTTTTCTCATAAAGATGTATCTAAATGGCGCGGCGAGTGCTTTAGTGGTGGACCCCATATCACTTATTAGTGTGACAGAGCAACTATCGTAGACGAATAGGGGTGACATTGATTTAGAACGGCAGCGGTGTGAAGCGAGATACGAGCAGTGTGATGCGCGCTGCATTTGGAGAGAGGCTACGACGCGACCGACGTCTGATGGACAGAGAGTTCTTTATATTGTTTCTCATAAGAATTATAGCATACGATACATAATTGTCCTTCAACGTTATGTTTTATTTATTTACTAGTTATTTATGCTTCAGGTGTTCGGTTGTTGTGACAGGTTGTAGGTAATGTATAATATATGTATATGTATAACTTCAGAAGGAAGAGCATTAGGTGCCTACTTCAAATTTCCATAATCCCTTTTGTTGATCACTTGATAATGGTGTTTGGTGCTAATTCCAAAAATCTTTAAATTTATGATTAATATTTTTCTGGTGTTTAGAAATCCGTTTTACATTTAAATATATGTTATTCAAGTGATATGTTGTCTACATATAAATAAAAGATTGTTAGTGTAAGCCCACACTCGTGGCAGTCTGCTCGAAGCGGCACTTTTGTATATGTAAATGATTGTTAGGGTACGCCGGCACTCGCGTCCGAGCATTTCATAAGCGTCGCGTCTCAATTGTACCGCGCATGTCCACGTCGCCGTGGGTCGAACACCTGTCAACATCGCCCATACAAATGGACAGCTGATTGTGAACCAGCTTACGAGTTACCACAGGTTTAATTCGGAATTACGATTAACATCAAATCACCAGTGCTCACTTTGCAGGTCGTAAATAAGTAGTTTCAAAAATGGAAGACAAAAAGAAGAAAGGATGGGAGGCAAAATCAATGGAGTGTAAATATATGCAAATAGTTCAGAAGATTTACATCGGTCGGTTTAAACGGTAAATATTTAAATTCTTTTGTTATACTCAAATAAAGATTATATGTATATATGTACGTATTTGTTGTTTTATTGATCGCTACCTCTCGGTCTTTGGACCTCAACACGTTGCACGCCGATCGAAAGGAGATAAGGCTCATTTTTCGAGTAATCAATGCTCAGCTATCGAACACTCAGTCAGAATATTATTTATAGTCCCGTCACTCACTCGGTGCGACCGCGATGCAACAGACAGAGACGAACGTATTATTATATTGCAATAAAATAAATAACGGATTAAAAAAACATTTTAAATGTTTGTCTCAATAATGAAATGTGTCAAGGGTTCACTATAATATTAAGATACAAAACTTTTTAAACTATGGGCCGAAGTGAATGCAACCGCATTATATGTGATGTTTTCTGTAAAAGTATATATATTAAGAATGAACATTGAATTTAAGATGTAAACTTTTAAGTATGGAGTAAAATATAAAAATTAAATTAAGTGTCCTTACCATTTATATTATAAATGGGAATAATTTTTAACTTTACCTATGTAAAAGCTGTCAAATACATACATATATAGATAATTTTACATTTACACACACTTATGCTCCTAGTCCTAGATTACGATCGAGTTCACAGCCTCAGAACCAGTGACCAAAAGTCTAAACGACTGGACCAACAAACCCGTCAAATGCTTGCTCAGAATAGTAAGACACTTAATTGTATTTTTACAAGGCAATCGTTTAATACAAAACAATAGAAATAAATTAAATTATAATTAAATAAAGCGATAAATAAATAAATGGAAAAAAAAAAATTATTATTAATTCCCAGTTTTGCCGAGAGCCGCGACGATGAGGTAATATTTTTAAGCGCATCACTTTGTTCTGTGATTAATGCCAGCAACGACGGCCAATAAGCCAATAGCTTTCTCCGCACCAAATTATTGCTCTTTGGTATTCAATGAGCTTTTACATTGTGGTTTATTCAAATACACGTACGAGATTTATTGATTGTTGTGCATCAATCGGGAATAAATATTCATTTGTTACTGAGCAAATTGTTACTTTAAATAACGGGTAAATAAATTACGGTTACTTTAAATAACGGTTACTTTAAATACATTGGTAAATTTATTATTTGTAATATTATACTTTCATATAGTGTCTCTCTTGGATACAGGTCTCAACCCAGAAATAAAATAGTTAACCATTCTCTGCTGTGCTGATAAAGTGATACTCACTTTATCACTCACTCTCTATTTTAGTGAGAATCCAGTGGCAGTTTTTTTACAACGAGACATAAAAGCTCCTGTGTGTTTTTACAACCAGACATAAATGCTCCTGTTTTTCACACATATATTTGTCCCGTCTAGATATCGAAACCACGACACCCGGTTCAACAGTCAGCTTCACTAACCACTGCACCAACGGCCCCAATCTATGTTTTAGTTTGCACTATATATCTAAATCATGAGTAGCGAGGCGCATTTTGCAACTGCACTCTCAATATTGCAGTACCAGCTGTAACATTAGTACATACTGTATCCGCATAATAAATTGCAGGAACAATGGGCGACCGCTATCCGCTGTTTCTATTAACAGTTATATGAAGCTGTTTATATAAATATAATTTTGTTTTAGTAAAACACTAGTTAAATATACAAACAGCAATGTAGTCTACTAGTTCCAGGCTCGATTCTCATCATGGACATAGAATTTTTATCTAGTTCTTAGTTTTGGACCTATTTAAAATCCTCCTTCATAAGCTCTAGCCGACAACCCGACATTGAAATCCGATATATAATTTAATCTTATATCATAATATTACGTGTAACTAACTATTAGAGCCAGCCAATAGTAACAGAACAGAACGATCTAAGACAGCCAGACACATCACTGTCACAGATAAAAAGGCAAAATGGAAACGTTTGTTTGTAAACTAATTTATTACATCAACTGGCAACACTAAGTCGTGACAAATGGCGTATCGATAAGCGGCATCGATACACGACGCGCTCGATAAACGTGCATCGATGGATTAGATCGATATCTTCACTCCCGCCCAACACTGGGCGCACCACACTACCGTCTTAAATAAACGAGCATTGCATAGAATCAAGATTTGAAAAGATTCAACATTTCAGAAAATTACAAAATAGAAGAATAGTTAAGATGCCACTAAAGGGATATTTCGAAAATATACGTATATTTATATTAAATGTATTTACTCTTGATTGTTTTATGTAGTGACACATTTACTATGAAACCGGTGCTGCACGCGGTCATCGCTAATATAGAGTTGTTCACATGAAGTTGATTGCAAAAATATTTAATCATAGCGTAATTTAAATCATTAAACGAACCAAGTTTATTTATAACCTACCGCAGAATTTCGATTATTTAATTCTGTACTGTGGCACACGAACATTCGAATCGCCAGGGCACCGTCGCTCGTCGAGAGTGTGATAACAGCTACGCCCTTTGGCCTGTGAATTGTAGGGAGCGTAACGTTTTTCGAACGCTACAGACATTTATTTATCTAATTAGTAACGAGAATTTGATTCCACCTTTATAAATATATCGGTGACATCCTATTGAATTCGAAATATCTTTTCAATTTGAGAACGCATGTTAAAACATTTCGATGTTGATGATAAATTATTAATTGATTATTAGTATTTTATATGTTCAATCAAGTACTTATTGCCTATTCGTATAATAAATATGTTATCTGTATTTCCAACGTGTCATATGTTAAAAAAGTCACTATATTTAATCTGTGTGATTCCGTGACGTTGTCTCTGTAATGACGTTTCGTGTTTCGTTCATTACTAAGAATATGTCTTTATTTATAGAAGAATATAATTATAGCACAATAAACTGAAGATAGGCATGGTTTTTTTTTTATTAATTCACGTTGAAGAGTAGAAGGACATCAATTAAAATTATATTACACGCTACCATAAAATTCTTAAAGATACGCTACTTAATTACCGCTGAACGCTAAACTGTCAAGAATCCTCACGCGCCGAAGTTTCGTTACGGCAGTCCAGACGATTTTCTACCTTACAACTTGAAAAATACAGACCGTTATGTGTGTGGACGTCAGCATCCATTCTACGGGAGGGTAGAAAACTGCTCGCGGTCGATAAGAAGTCAATTTGAATAATTACCGCATGCAAGTAAGACTACCGAAGATGAATGTCACCATGAAGAATAGAAATTTGCTTAAGAAACAGCTAATTTATGATGATTAAACGCCTCCCGAGACGGCGGACTATAATGATAAAACAACGTGAGATATACGAGTGCATACCTAGTGCTTTGAGATTTTGAACACTTACAACGTTAGTGTTTGGTTTGAGATATGTTGTTTCTTAGAAAGTTACAGTTATAACAGTCGTTGGGTGTAAAGCGAACCGCGATGACAGATATCTGCTTCAATAATTAAGCACAGATTATAAATCTTTAAACAGACTATAAAATGTCGAGCCGCAGATAAAAAATACATAAGCGATTAAGTTTGTACGATTGTGATTGTTGTTATTTACGCAAAAATATAAAAAGCTACGTGAGAGTAGTAGAGTATTTTTATGATGAAGAAAACTTTACAGTAGGTATCTCACCAAAGTTTTCATTGCGGCATCTATTTTTGTCATCCAACAATATTTCCTTCTTAAATTCCCATTTTGATTATCACCATTTGAAATCACCTGAGGTCATGAAGTACCCTTCACGAGTCCACGTCATCAATCATGTGCTCATTATGAAAGGAGGAAAAGAAAAATGTCTTTTATAATCTTCAAAGCGTTTTTGTATACTTCTAAAATGATCGCTCAGATTTATATTCAAAATTCCATTTCAAAACAACAGTCGGCTTTTGAATTTAGACAGATAAACCCATATATAACCGAAGTTTAGATATAACTATCCCTCCTGCCCCCAGCTCGAGAACAATTAGAACACATATTCACGATAACACAAGTGTGAAACATTAAAATTCATCCCGTGGCTCATAAGGCCAGTTTAACTCGAGATCCCGATAACCATTAGGATCCCTTAATTTGTACGCCAGGCCCTTACCTATCCCTTCCGTATCCCTTTACAAATCGTTAAGCGGGAATTAGTGGTTCTGGATGAGCCCTTAGGGTTTTGGGAGCAAGAGGTGATCGTGTGAGTCGTCTTCGCTAAGTAAATATCCATAACTTTGAATTGAACAGTATGAGAGAAAGTTACAAAATTAAATCATTTTATTGGATTTAAATACCGCATAAACATTTTGGAGTTTGATAGAAAAAAGGTTATACCTAAAGTATTATTCGGGCGAAAAGTTAAATAATTTCAATATAATATTTTAACTTACAAGTAACTATTATCTTTCCTTTAAGCTTCCTCCATGTCGAACCTTATCAAATTCATTTCAGCAGTTGACTCGTGAGAAAGTAACAGACAAATAGATTTAATTTCGCATTGCGTGTTGCGTATTGTATGAATGACGGAAATTTGAGACAAAATTAAAAAACCGGAAAATAAATTTGAATAAGTGCAAAAATAAAATATATTTGTATGTATGTATCAAAATTTGGTGGTAAGTATTAAAATATTCCTCAATATGTCGATAGTATTTAAACAGTGATACATTTTGAATTGGCACACACGAAATGGTACATAATACATAAAGAGCGCTTCCAGTGTGCGTCTGATTGCTCGCGGCGTCCATGAGACAAGGGTGCTGTAATGTCGCCGAGGCCGGTGTCGGCCGTTCTAATGCACGGCGAGATTGAATATCTGCGTGATTTGTGCTCGTTGTTGTTGTTGTCTGTTGATGGCGGTGTGTGTGTGTGCGGTGGCATCGTTTGCGGCAAGCTGTTAGTGTAGCCCACTGTTGGGCGCGACGTCATCGGGCCTCCCGCCTTGGACTTGGCGCTGCCTCGTTGGATGACGCGATGACGGAAAGATTTAACAATTTTGACATTTTTAAAATTGCAAGTTTACATTCGATAACACGATTTTGGGTTAGAGCCTTTTACTGTTCAACAGCTGGGCGCGGTGCGACACAATTGACGACAGCGTTGCAATACGATTAGCTAGTTTGTATAGAGTTTATGTAATAAACAAATATTTTGTGATATAATCACAGACGGCTATCCGATCTGAAAAGTACTGTGCGTTGCTAACCAGACAACTGATAAAAATAAAAACATATATTAGGTTGCATGTTTTTCTACACGCAGATCAGGCTGAGAATCGAACCTGCGCGTAACCATTAAGTGGCCAGTGTCGTCTGCCACTGGACCAACGGGTTAATTAGTATATTTTTTCAAACTAACAATCAAAACTGACACTTGATATGCACAACGCAACAGAGGCACGCGGTGCAGCATGCAGGTGTAAATGACTTTGGACATATAACATAGTACATAAACTTACGTATATAATATACCACGATGCTATCTCTTTGATCTAAACTACTGCTCTACTAACAGACAAAGCTTAAGTCTGTTTATCGACAGAACGCTTTTATTACTGGGTGTTTTTTCAACGGTGTATCAATCAATTATCAATTGCACGGTATTGTGTTCTATTAATAACAAATTGTTGTCAATCTATCAATCCTTCGCATCCAAACTCAAACGTAAACAAACAAAGTAAGCTGCGATTAAGCGCAAGTCGACCGCACCGTCGTTACAAACAATTTGCTATTCATAGCTTATTCATTACCATAAAATAATAGTTTTGAGGTGTTCGAAAATCAAAGGGTCAGCTAAAGGCTCCCGAGCCGTGTAAACATAATAGTGCCGAGCTAGCGGTCCACCTGCCAATGTAAACAGACCCCCGGACCGGTTAGGAACCTTTCACACAACCCGCTGTCGCTTTTGGATGCGCGATAATGCTTTGGAGGTTACGAAATCAAAACAATCACTACTAGTTTATTTCCTATATCTAAGCTGTCAAATGCCATCAAATGTTTATTCAACATTTTTCTAAGAAATTCAATATTATCATATCAAATGAGCTAAATGTTTTAAATGTTACTATAATTTTATAGATAATATGTAGATTTAATATTAAACATGTTGATAATTGATGCGTGACTTTTAATGTAATAAAGTGCCAAATCGGAAAAATGTTTTTGTACAAGTGATGACCAAAATTGAACATTTATATTGGCAATACTGAAATCATTGGTAGTAGGGGAAAAAACTCTTAAAAATAGAAACAGATTACTGGCTGTCGACGGATTAAGTTATTGTGGGGAATAAGGTATAATACAAATAATGCACACACCATCTACACCGCAATAATAGTATCGAGTTAATACTATTAGCGCCCTAACGCCGTTATCGTATCGTGATCGTGTCGTGCACGTCGCCCCGGGGCGCCGTCGTCGCCGGCTCATCCACTTAATTCCGACGTTAAATAGTCGCACGTGTTTACATGAAATTTTATTGTCACTTCAACACCATCGATGAATATAAAAATACCGTATCAAAAATTTACTTAGATTTAGAAAGATATATTAAAAATGAAATATTATTGAAATAGCGTAACATCAGCAAAAAAAGCGATTTGATTCATTTATAAAATAAGTAACAAAATGAAAGAAATTCATAACTATTATGCATATTATTATGAAAATATAACTAATGAACAAATTAATTAGAAAAATACAGGAAAGAAAAGAAAAATCTGTTTTTTATCTCAATTTTTTTTTAATCCACTTAAGCGTAAAGAGAAACAGATAAAATATTTAGGGTCACGAGCAAAACACGGACACAAGTTTCGGCGATTTCAATAGTTGAAAACAAAAAAACAAAACTAATCTAGCTCCCGCCCCCAAATACCCTAAGCCCTATTGTAAAAACTTTTGAGACAGTATCCGAGATAAGCATTCAAAAACTGATGAGATGGTGACAATGAGTCCGTCCGTGCACAGCCTTTCAAATCCAACAAACTTGGGGCCTATTCACCGGGGCTCCTTATCTGCGCCGAACTTTGGCAACACTATGTCTACATTTCACTCACGCCAGCACTCCCTGACAGTCTTCTACTATTCAAAAAACCCTACGAATTATTTACGCATCAATTATTTTTTTCATTTTAAATTAAACATATTGGCAGTTTGTCAAAAGTCTCGGTTGCATAGTTATGGGGAAATTAAAAAAAATATATTATGACAACACTTAAAACTGACTAACGGCGAATAGCTTTGGAAGAATTCTTATTTTTAACTAAGATAGGCTCGCGTTTGAATAATTAAATTACTATTATTTCTATGGAAGTTTATGGAGTGGCATATTGATTATCAAGTCGTCTGTTCGAAGGTTGTAAGCTAGCCCTTTCACTATGAAAGGACTTTATTGTGAGAACATTCGTCAATTTCGTACAATCGTATAACCATTTGAGGATTTTTTTTTCTCATTCTTACAATTTGCTTTATCGAATACATAATATAATATTTTAAACAATCCGAAACAATGCGAGGAGCGTGAAGTGGATAAATTTTATTGAATATTTTATCGGCCATTGTTTTACTTATGTGTTAAATTTAATATTAATATAAACGTCACTCCATTCTCGAATACTCGTATATTACTGGTATATTTCGGTTGACTTATTCGACTTACATATTACTGAAGATTAACTATGTATAGTTTTGACAATATATGATTTTGAATTTTGTTAATGTTTTAGTAAATTCAAATACAGTTGCGTAAACGGAAAAAGTACCCAAAAAATATTCGAAACATTTCGGGAGGCTTTAAAACCAAAATTAATTTTAAAAATTTACTAACATATACAATTTATGCAATATTTTTAAATTTTGAAATGTTGATTAAATGTAAATAAATGTACACCCATATACATGTATAAACGTTTTATGATTTTATATTGATGTTGAATAGCGTAATTGAATAAATGAAACAAATAATTTATATACATACCATCGTGTATGCTTGTAGGCACACAAAAGACGTTTGCCATTGATCAAACTCAAATATCAAATGAAAACGCATATCCAAATTAAAAGCGCTGTCCCGAGGGTTCGGACAATGGCGCGGTCACAGATGTTGTTTATGGGCGTCGCGGCGCGCCATCTAATCTTTAACCCACGCCACCCCATCGCTGAACACCATCGCCGCGTGACCGA
>DWQQ01000443.1:0-11502 GCA_018244775.1 Oxynetra roscius flavomaculata
ATGAAGAGACTGATGAATGTAGACGAAGCACGTCAGGTTTGCAAGGTCAGAGATGTTTGGCACTCCGTGCTCTCTGCTTACCCCGCTAGGGACTTGGCGTGACGGTTATTTATTATTTATTTATTTATTTATTTAAATAAATAAATATGTAAGTCGTTAATGTCTGAACAATAATTTTTTTAAATTTCTTTTACGGATATTCATTTAACAATGTATACACTTTCGTAATATAAAAAAATTTACGTCAAGATTCAAACCCTAACCTCTTAACTGGGAGGCGTAAATCTAGACTACTATGCAAACTATGATCGTTGCATAGCTACGAGATACTTATTTGTTATTTGCCAATTGTGTATGTAATCTTGCGTAACTTTTAAGTAAACATAATAATAACAATATCTTGGGACATTTCCACACACGGCCACCTGATTCCAAAGTAGGTACTTAGCAGTTCCTGTGTTATGGTAATCAGGCGGCTGATATGCTACATACATACTTAGAAATATATACTTTTATCCTGAGTGGGGATCGAACCCACGACTGGGGGTCGGTTCAGCGGTTAAGTTCGCTAACAATTGCATCAACGGGCCAGTACTTTATTTGATAAGCGTATGAATATAAGTTCAACAAAAACGTAAAGCGCATTCGTTAAACCACATCAAAATACATAGGGGAATTCCGGAAAGGCTACAAGTAAATCTTCATTTGGTTTTCCATCATCATCACAGTCAAAATATTACTGCGTATAAATAAAGTTTCAAAAGAAAATAAACCCGAGGTATCCCGTATACCCCGGGCTTATTTTCTTGCCGCGATGTGAACCAACTGGCTATTCGAGGAACGCTTATCAATTATTTTATATGTGTATGTAACACGGACGGAATCTGACACAGAATTATATTCAAAGCAGATTTATATATGTATATCTAGTGTTATTTATTTATGGTTAATTCAAGAGTTATTAATGACGTACTTAATGCTACGTGAATTTATTAAGGTTAATATAAAAAATATTAGTACAATTATCTATGTAGTTACTTGCTAATGATACTTGTTTATGGTTCGATAAAAAAACGCATAACGCATAAAATCCACTGCAGACTCAAGCGCTCACAGTATGCGTTGGATTGGAAAATGCCCGGAAAAATAAACAGTTCCACCAAAATGTAACTCTACAATCCAAATCCACATGTAATTTGTTGATACGTGAACTAAATATGTATACATGTATGTATATTAAATCAAAATAATTTATCGAGGGGTGTAAGGCTATTTTTTCAGTGAAAATGTCACTTGATAATGATTTATATAAAAATTTGGAATCGACTAATCTTACTACGTTCAAATGTGTATATAACTTAATATCACTCAAATTGTTTAGGACTATGTTACTTCCTAGATCTGTATTATTAATATCATCCTAATTAGGTAATTTTTATAGTAGATATATTTTGATTTCGTGCAGGCTTAAAACAAAAATATTACATCTAAATACAGAGGGGCCTGGAGTAGTGTTGGAAAGGCATCTCAAAAAGATGCTGCAGCTTCAGACATTTCTCGTCCAAACTATTCGAGTAGTTATTAAAATATAGTTAGATGATGACTCTCTCTGATAACTGTTTTTAAACTGTTCTCAAGGCCAGCGAAAAATCCTAACTTATTATTAAACCTAACATTTAGGACGAAATATATTTTATTAAACAAATTTAATAAGCGTTTCCTCCAAAACACTTCGGTAAAAACTGACCGAACTCTAAGTTTAATATGGAATTGGTTTCTTTGCCAGTGCCCTCAGCACTTTAACACAGTGCTTTGTATTGTTAGTTATTACCCAAGTAGTAGAAGGAAAAAAGAGAAAAATAAGAATCGCTCACAGAAACCGTCTCCGCTCCGAAAACTAAAATATAAATCCACATTAGATTATTGGGCTCAGCGATAAAACTCAGCCATCGGCTCACTGAAGCGATTCAGCGCCGAAATACTACGATGAGTTATAACGGAAAATACATTTGACCTATTTATTCCTCCTCTTTTTGGACGACCAATAATAAGAACTTTCATCTAACACAGCAAACCCCATTCGACCGAACAAAATGTTCGAGATGAAAAGATTGGGGGTGGCTCAATTTGAGCTGGTCGGTTTTTAGTCAGTGAACGGCGTGGAGGCTCTACTCGAACCCATAATCTCCTAATATATTTCAAACATTTAAAAGTAACTGAATATGTTATGACTAGACGTATTTAATATATATTATATATCTTGATGTTACTTCGTTTATGTTAATGTCAAATGTGAATCGAATCTCAATACATTTTGTGATAATATATTAACGATGTAATGTAACGCATTGATAGGATTGGAATACCACTGATAGAGTAAACCAAATGCCTGACAAAGTTGTGTATAGACATTTACTCTAGTATTGCGAATGTTCGTTAACGAATTTTAACGAATTTGTCTGTGTGCTGGGCAGTTCGTTAACTGTTCTACTTATCCGATGAAATTATAATTGTATTAAAATAAATTATGCTTAGCCCATACAAGTCTTTAAATGCCACTGTCTTAAAGTTATTTCATAAAATAAAACAAGAGACTAATCAAAATGCACCAAGAAATTACAATAAAATACTTCCATGTAATTCACTTTACAAAGACATCTGAAGCACTTACCAATTCTCAAAGAACATGCTTTAAAATTAACCCCATAATACAGTAGCAATTTTCAAGTTAAATTAGCTTTCGTAATAGCCTCATGGCGAAACGAAAAGAGTAAACTTATATTTGAAACAGCTTAAAATTAAGACGGACTTTTATCAAAGACGTTACGAACAATAGAAGATCGCTGACGAAATTTTAACAAAAATTGGAATGTTGCAATATAATATCCTGAAACTAGCAACATTTCATAGACTATACTCGCACGTGTAAGAGCCAGGTAGAAAATGAAAAAAAATTTAATAGTATCAAAATTTGAATTGTGAGTTTTGTTGCTATACAATTATTGCAACACTGAGGTAGGAGTTCGATATGTTTTAATATGCAAATCTTCTCCCTAATTTATATGTAAGCGCAAAAATTGCAAGCAAATCCCGCCTTAATATCTATTGTAAATAAATCTCGGTGATGGTATAAATTTTTATATATTGCATTTTTCGTGAGAGAGTGAGTGAGTTGCATTATAATTATAAATATATTATAGTACATCGGATTTTGATAGCGCGTTATTACCATGTGTTAAATAAGTATGCATATTTTATACGAATATACCAAACCGCGCGTATAGAAATTTTCAAGCAGCAGTGCTTATGTTTTGCTTATTTTCTATGAGTCATACCAACATATGACCGATTTCAATATGAAATTTAATTTTACCTAAGCCTACTTCTCCGCATTAGCCTCATTCTCTTATCGTCCGTTAGCTACATTTATTTAATATAAATGAAAAAAAAGTACGCCCCATAGAAAATATTTTTCGTTGGATTAATAAATACCGTCCATATTTCGTTACTCTAAAGCGAGATTAAAATTTATATTTTATGTCAGAAGAAAGTTCCTTTAAGTTTATTTTATATTTATATATAAACCAGTGGCTTTTAAATTATTAAATTTTAAAACAGACGGAACAGCTTACATAATAAAAATGTTTTAGTAAATTCGATCTTTAAATAATCAAATCGATAATCTTCTAGGTTTGATTTGTCGTTATTAAAAAACAATACATTAACTTACTGAAAAACTTTCAGTACTTGCTACATTACTGCTGATGAAGTAATAAAATTAATCCACTAACGCTTTGGTATAAGCAGAAAGAAGCTATTTAAGTTGACGTGCCGGAGGGCAAAGGAATCCAGCCAATTTACCCAAATAATAAGATAACCAAACTAATGACTTAATATATGACACCTTCAATGAGCAATTTTAGTAAATTTTAGTGATTTTTGGCTTTAATTTAGAATTTTAGAAAATATACATACATAAGTTTTATTATTGACAGCTTATAAAGTGCAGGTTTTTATATTTTCTCTGAGTTAAGCTACAATTTGTGCCGCTCCGAACTTGACATGTGTTTTTTATATTAATCCATCAAATCGTCAAGTAATTCGCCGTTGGCGGTTTATAATTTTTTTCCCTGAAATAAAAAATTAAGTTCGATGAGGTTTTTGCGAGAGTGCTCTCGCAGCGGGGAAAATGTAACACACGAGATTTTTTCACAAATTACTACTCGACAATCTTGTTTATACTTTCGCCGGTACAACTCCATATTACTATTTTTAAATTGTGATTGAGTTGCACTCAATGTTTTCGAGACAGCAGATAAAATGTATTAAAACTAGCATTGCTCATAATACACGCTGCTCGTTTTATATTTAAAAGAGGTTAAAAAATACTATTGCATATTGCATTGATTGGTTGAGTTACCCCATCTATATCATTCTAGCTTACATTACTGGCAATTTCGTTCTGTTCTAATAGATTGTTTTTTCATGTCCATACTAATGTATATTTTTCAATTTAAAAACAATAATGATTATAATCAACTCGGACTTATAATATGTATATAATAAGACATCTCAGAAAAGTATAAAGCTGAGATCAGGTTGGAAAAAAAACTTTATTAAAGAATTTTGAGTAATATTACGCTTCCACGCGAAGTTTGCCACTAAAGTCTCTGATACAAAATTAAAATCGTCTGTATTAAATTTTATAGAAGGCTCCAACTCCAAAATCATACCCAAGCCTTGTTGGCTGTAAACTGCTAACTGAAACACATCGAAGTTTGAACGGAACAGTTTCTCAAATCGGCATTGATTGTGATTGTGGGCAAACTTGCCAAGTTAGTTACTTAACTTTCCGCTAGATGGAGTCTACTGCATTGCGTGCAATGTAATTTCGCTGTTGAATTCAATTATTTGTATTTGAGAAACGTTTAATCGTTTCAGATGAACAATTTAAAGATTGTGTAGCGTTTATCGTTCGTGCGTTTTTATTAAATAAAGTAATTATACTAATAGTGTGTAGATATGAATCTAAAAGGTAGATTTTATTTCGTACATTTAATAATTTTAGCGGTATATAGAGCTATAATTGATCAATAAAGCATATCAAATATTTTAGCTAGTGTTTCTCCTGGATGTTTGTATAGATATTCTAAGTATTTATTTATTTACACTCTTTATTTGTACGCCAATATCGGAAAAGTATACGTAAAAAATAATAAATGCTAGACATATAAAAGGCGGCCTAATCACAAACGAAGCCATCTTTTCGAGGCAACGTTTAATGAAATTTAATGAGACAATATTAAAACAAAAACAGGAAGAAATATTAAAGTAGAACAAGAAACATTTGAATAACAAATATGAATATGATAAAAATAGGTAGGTACTAATATTCTAAATTAAGTGAATTCTATTGAGTGAACGCGCTACAATTGTTATGCAGACAGAACTCTGTCCATTTATTCTTACGTGTTTTAAAATATAGTACTAGTTTTTTTTATTACTGCTAAACAATCAGAATGACCTTAAAAATAACTGGATTCCTATTCGACTTGGATGCAAATGCAAGACTATTTCGCTATTACAAACTGCAAAATGGTGTTTCTGTATACAACTGTACTTGTAATCACTGCCTGATAATTTAATATTTAGGGACTAGTAATCGGCTGTTTGCAAGCCTTCAATTCGATTCCAAAAGACAATTTCCCTTTGGCTATAACAAATAATGTTGCCATATAAATAGGCAATATTCACTTATTACATATCCAAGTGACCACGTACTGGCACTTAGTTACGCTGTCGCCCGAAACCATTACTGGCAGCTGCTTCCCTTACCTCCTGTAACGACCATAAAGTAGTGATAAAACTTACCTGAAACAGAAATGAGACAATTTAATAACACCGACGCTACTGAGGCAGGACACACTACTGTCCAATACACGCTAAAGTCGTTCGTAATTTTTTTAACGAGACAACTGCAAAAAAAAAAAAATTTAATGTACTTTTACGCCAGTATAAAAGTATTATAAAATTTTAATGCTCATAGGTGTAGGTCATCAAACTCACTTATTCCAAATAAGTCATTTTGATGATTGCAAAGTGTTTAATGTATATACATATGTATATAATCAAAACTAAAAGCATTCGTACGAAAAAAAAAACTAATTTGGCTTACGTCGTGGAATTTCTTTACCTAAATTGTATTGTTGTTAAATGTAAATTTTATGTATTTAATTTTATGTATGTAATTTTATGTATCATGTAATTACTGTTGTGTATAATGCTGACAGTATCGAAATATAATATAATTTTTTTTCAATAAGAATTGCATTAACAGAAACTTTCTAAGTAATCATACAAATATTTTATTCATAAGCAATGAGGTTAATAGAATGCTAACAACATATTGAAATCTGTGATCATTAAAAACAAAACGTGGGCCTCAATGACAATAAATTATGGTTAAAATTATTTTGCAATTTAACCAAAATTAGTTTGTGGTATTCATAATAACGATGTAAATGCTAAAACAATTCTATCTATCTGTTCAATTCGGACATTATTACTAATATGAAAATTTTATTCCTAGAAATAGAACAAACTCGAACCCTGCAAAAAGTAAGTTATTTGAGCTCTTTTTTGGTAAATTTTAAATAAATCCCTAAGGGAGATATGTGACAAGAGATCGTATGGGAATTTCGGTATAAGCCGATTGAAGGGCAGTTATCATTTAAATAACAAAATAGCTTGTATACGTCCACATTGACGATGGGTATTGAAGAGAGCATTCAATATGACACTTCGACCTACTGTTCAACAGGCTACAAGCATCTGGGCGTTCGACAATACGCCTTATTAATGAAATGCCAGGTTCCAATTTCCTTTGCACCCGCCAAAAGTAAAGGTGTGAGCTGGTGAATGACACATACAAATTTAATCGATTAGCTCTGCGTGCGTATAAATATGAGACATGGTCGCTTTAATATATTATATTCATGCTCATGTTACTTTATCTAGATGTTGGTTGGAAATTGAAAGATTTGTGATTATGTTCTTAATTAAGTCTTTTCAGGAATCGGTTAAGAAAATTAATAATAAAAATGATCTGAATAAAACTTGATAAAATCAAAGCTTTATAAGCCTCGTAGCTAGAACCTAAATACAGTTTGCAAATGACCGTTAATCAACGCAGACCATGCTCGATTCTTTGATAGTTCTTCCATTAAATACGGGCCATTTGGTCCGGTTTATAATCGTTACACAACAGTTGTCGAACCCTCTTTTTCTGTCCACTAAAGCAGGGTGTTGAAGTAAATACGAAGGCTTCCTTCAATTGTAACCTGAAAGTCGTGTATTGCAGTAACCAAAACTAAATTTAACATCGAGGTGAACTACAAGGTGGAGCAATTCGTAACGCCTGTAAAGTGAGTGCAATAATACACCGATAAAGTAAAATTGCTTATGTTTATATAAAAAAATACTATGTATTTTTTCCGATATGGAAAAAATTTATAATGCGCGAATAAAAAAGTTATATCGTTACAGATCCAAAAATATTCCTTTCCAATTGATATGAGTTATTGGAAAAGAGTCGTATAGTTTTTATAAGCGTAATAAAGCGGTTATTACACTCGCCTATCACATGTAAACTTATCGCGCGGAGCATTATAAAATATTAACTCATGTTTTAGTTCCTATCGCAAAATTAGGAGGATTGTCCACCCGACGAAGTTACGAAATTACTTCTCTTGTTATGTTACTACCGACATTATCCTGAATAACGCGCAAACTGGTGCAATTTAACTAGATTAGATTACACTACGAAATTAATAATGGCGGCTGTGAATATTTTCTGTTCTCGCCTAAACAGCGTAAGCTCTGTGCCTCAGAGTAGCGCGGATTTATTTAGTAATGGATCATATAAAAGGTCGGCTACATTAATATAGAGAAATATTAATTTGCTATTACGGTTGCATGTACTATTATTACGAGGGCAAAATTAGGCGGATTACACGCTTGGTCGGCCAACATTATTTCACATGTCATGCCAGTAGGTGCAATGCGGAGGTTTCGCTTACGTGATGTCGGTAATTAAATGTCGAGCTGGTGACTGGATTATTATAATAAAAACGATTAATCATCGTAATGGATAACCTCTTTATCATTCCACTGTTGGTTCTCGGTCTCCTCTTAGACAAAGGAAGGTTGTGTTTAAGGTCTTCTACGCTGCTCAAGTGATAGTTGGTCAAACTGATTTCACTCTAGAACATCATGTAGGGAGCAGAAGTGCGTAGTTTTTATGATCTTCTTACATTAGAGAGTGGCATTTAATGATAAAAAAATCGCACGAACTTGTAAAGTCAGAGGTACGTGCCAGGATTTCAGTCTTAGACCAACGGAGTGGGAGGGTATCGCTGCTGCATACCACTATGCTATCAATATTTTGTTTCATGTACCGATGCATTACTTATGATTTACATTCTACCCATTCCTACTTTTAAATGGATATGTATCGCTCTGAACTCATGATGCAGTACATTGTATACACAGTACATTAAAAAAAAAAAGAAATGTTATACTTTAGTCCTCAGGAGTACCAACATATTTGAGTAGTATTAAGAACTTTATATATGAGATTCAAATTTCTATGCCACATCATAAGATGACATCACTTCCGCCGAGACTAAGCTTACCATACAAATTGCTGATTTGTTTTTATTCTCTGCTATAATACGTACGGTATATGATACAAAGAACGCGTATTCTGTTACTATAACTATTCGCGAGATTTAGAACGGGCCCTCACTTAGCCCTTTGACGGCTTCATCAGAATAGACATTTTAAATGGAAAAGAATACTTTCAGACACTTTCAGAGCGACTCATTCACCGTACTCGTAGTCCGCGGACGTGACGCGGCTGTGTGAACATTGAGACGACTGTCTCGTTCTAAATAGTCTAGAAACGTAATAACTGTAGAAGGAACTGTACATATACATATATGATGCTACGAACAATATATGAATATATGGCCTGTGAAGGATCAACTAAATTATTATTTCATCTTACGAATTTAATGAATTACGTTATTTGTGAAACATAAATGAAATTAAGCTAAGCAATTACGGGTATTAAAGAAACGATTTGTGCTCGGGTTTGAACGATTTGACAGCTATTGCACTTATTTAACGATGAGAAAAGCAATAAAGTGTAACTTCTAATATAACAACCTGTACTTGCTTTGATAAAGATAATTTTTATAGTCATATATTATATAGTTAAATGTTATTGCTTATATAGATTTCATAAAACAAAAGTACCCACTGTGTTGTTAACAATGTTGCAAAATAATACAATGTCACTCCCATCTTGACATCACGGCGTATCCGCTTTCAAAATAATTTATTCGAATGCTTCCACTACTCAAATATTATATACATACTTGTTCCAGATACTCTCGCCTGTCTTGCAGTTGTGCTAAAATATTTAAAAGTAATGCTCACTAAAACGTATTGCAAATTCGTAACGAAAATAGTCGTGTGTTTGGATCGAAACGTATAACAAGTAATAGCGTTGTCTTTGTTGTACGAGAATTATGTAGCTTCTTAGTTTTAATTTTGTTTACTTGATTAGCCAGTGTAAAATAATCTTTATTAAATTATCTACTTTAATATTTATTTAGAAATATATGTATTATATATTATATGTAGTTTTTAAGCTCTTCGGTTACAATAGCAAACGCTTTGACTAATTTTGTTTTAAATAGCACACACCAATAAAGCACATCAAAACATATGTATGGTAAAGCAAAATTTAATATTAAACGCTGGCATGACTTCACTTGTACTATCATGAGCGACCATTAATATTTAATGGCCCCGCCTCTTTTATATATAGCAGATTACGTTACCGATGGGACTCACGGTTAATTTGATCTTCATCAGCCTGATTTCACGTAAATGGCTTATCGAGTTGTTATTCAATAATAACATTGATTTTAATTATGATTCTTTGTTCTTCTAACATTTTGATAAACGGAATCAAAGTAACGGTGAACGCTTTGGCTATACAATATAACAAATTGCTTGGAACTTGAAAAAAAAAAGATTTCTAACGTTTAAAACAAGATACATATATGTACTTATCTATTTCAATTTTGGTACGATAGTAAACGATCGAAAGAAAGTTCAATTGTTCTCACGTGTCTTTTTCAAAGAAAAGAATATCTTAAAAAAGTCATATTTCGTTCCTAACGATTCTTCTATTAATCATAATTTCGTATATATGTAACTCCGTTAAAAGACCACCGAGCAATAAGAAGTTAAATTGAATTCTCAACCATGTTAATTATATTATTGAGATGTAAAAGAAAACGAAATTCATTTTCGCTTTGTAAAAATAAATTTCGAAACGAGCATTCCTCGGATCTTTTAATGAATAATTTTGTGTATACTTTTTGAATGAGCAAATAATAAAGGTCTCGTCACACCTCCGTTTTGCAGCTAAAATTGAGTAAAATAAATATTAACACACAAAATTATAGATAGGATTGTGTGCAGATGATAGAATTGCAGAAGGTTTAAAATATTGGTAACAAGGAACGAGTCCAAAAATTTTGATTGTTAATATATTTTTTGATAATATTAAATTCGGTGCCAACTAACAAAGAGGGTTGCGAACTGCTCTTGTGTTCTTGGCGGTATACTAAACGATGATGCCATAGATTATTAAACAAAGAATATTAAAAGGATTTTATGTATATGAATTGTTTTAAATTTATATTTAGACGTGAAATTGTTTGAAAAGACTAAAAATCTTCTAGCAGCCCGTACAAGCATCAATCAGTGAATTACGGGATGTCTTTAATGTTTGTACTCGTATTTCTCATTGGTCTACGCAAAATACTTCATAAAATTTTGAGTGGTTACTCGAATATTTATTATGAAGGATTAAGTGGATCTTTTAAATCGAGATCAGATAAAGGTTCTTAATTAACAGTCACAGTTTACGCTGAGGGCGAAACGAGACCGATTATTCCTTGGCCTTGAAACTTGTTTTATATTACAAGATCACATAAAATTTAAGGATTTTTACTTAGATTGAATTAATTTAAGAAAGTACTATATGAACACAAAACTATTTAAATATCTGTCGAATAAAGTCATTACGTGATTTTTGTACTGACATGTTTCCGCTGCTCGTGCCTCTAACCACCTGGCTTGTTTTTAAGTCCTTTCTACCATTTTCTTAATATATGGATTAAAATTTCTGCTAAATAAAAATCATCCATTTTTTATTTTCTACATGACAAATAATTAGATGATTTATTTTCGGATTTTTCCTACAGACTACGATATCCAATGATAAGTGCATAGAAGCGACTGATTCTTTTTAGTAATATTTATATTAAATTTAATTAAACAAAACTTTGACATTAATAATGTATTTAAATATAATTATATTGCAACAAAGGATAGATGTAATCTATCTAACTATTTTTCTAA
>DWQQ01000444.1:0-11502 GCA_018244775.1 Oxynetra roscius flavomaculata
AATTCCCAAGAGCCAGGCTACCGATTGACACACCCCCCGCGCCCCTCGAAATAGTTGCGTTCACGCAATAACCAAAATAAATGTGAAATTTCTTTTGAGACACTGAAATAAATATATAATTGTATTATGTTGATCTTACTCTACAGCCAGAGTAGATTTTTATTTGATATATGATAACAATAATGCGATGTACCAGAAAGGATTTCTTGAAATAAGACTTAAAATTAAAATCGTTATTTCTTAACGATATTTTTATTGGTATTCGGTTCACTAATAGATGCGATGTCTATCCAGGTCTATAATAAATCCCTTATTTGTCTAAAAGAACGGCTGGCTATTGAACTACATATATGTCATTAAATATTGGGGTTCGGCGTTTTCTATATAAATCTTATATTTACCGTTATTAAGTAGTACTCACATAAAATGTTGATATAATTACGTTTCAGCAATGTATTTACAGAAAAGGGTATTTATTTCTGTATCGCTATATTCTCGTATTTCTAGCGGCAGCTCGTATTTTGTTTCACTATTCTAAGTAACAGTGACGGGCGCGGGCGCGACAACTATTTCTTCAGCGTGGTGCCTTCTAGCTTCATCCGGTCGATAGTCCCACACTTTGAATACTTTCGCTCGTCAACTGACGCAACAACTATTCTCATTTCGATTGACTATATTTTGATTTTGCGTATTTAATCCTAATTAATACAAGTAATGGAAATATTTTTCATCGTTGTAAATAAAGTAAGGCCGAAAAGACTCATATATGTATATATAGAATACGAGTATGCTTAACATATTATCATAACACGATATAATTTCAATTTAAGAAATAAATTAAACTATAATTTCTTAATAAATTAGAGAAAAACCACAGAACGCGAGCTATAGCGATATGGCATTATCAATTCCAAATGTATAACGTATATTTTCTTAATGAGTGTGTGTTTTATGTGGGCATAGTACTTAGAACGCGGCGCAAAAATTAATACGACACTAATCCGTCTTGTCAAACGGATCTTACCTCAGTTGTCAGATTAATATAAAGCCTGGAATACATCGTTGATTGTGCGAATAATAATCTGGCGGCAAGGCGTCGCTCATATAGTTCAAGAGAGCGTCAAAGTCGAGCGCAAAGGAACAAAGCCTCCAATTACCTGAGCCAGCACGCCGTGGGCTTTTAGTGAATAATGAGCCGCTTATCCCAACGGATGACTGCTTCACTAGAATTGTTCTCGAGTGGGCTGTAGACCACCGGCCGAGTGACACACCACGCGCTGGTTCTGCCTCTGCCGTCACTGCGTCAACACAATTTTGCGCTCCACGCTTCAGCTGTTAGAATAACATTTAACCCGGAACGAGCACGCTCGCCGCCCGCCTCGTCCTTTCAATTTAGTGTCACGTTTATATATTGCGTAACTACTTAGGTGACAGAAAAATATTTTTGCAAGCAATTTAGATTTTTCATGCGGGACACAAAATATTCAGCGTCAGATGATTGTTCATATAATAAACTTATACGCTAAAGCAGAAGGTATATTGCTTTAACAATTTTATACCATATTTGTTATTTGATACGGACAATTAGTTGAAAGACACACAATTAGCGTAGAGAGACACCTATTGCGTTAACTCCTGCAGTTTGCATACTGGCATTTACTCAATTAAGCGCTTCCCCTCGATATCTAAATTTAACGGTTATAGTTGAATACTTTCAATATTGGATGCCTTCCTATTGTTTAAAATGATAAAGTTATTCTAAAATTTGGAATTAAAGCCGGGCCACTGGTGTAACTTAGCACTCACTCACGTTGGACACATAGGAATCATATATGATGAATACTAATTAAGATCTTTTGATGCGTATATATGAATACCTTTTCTAAAATTTAGCACAAACTCTATACCTAACTGACAGTAGCTTTGCTTCGTAAATCATAAAATGTAGATAATCATAATACGTACATACGTATGTACATTTACATACATATATAAGTGACTATCAGTTTTGTAAAGCGCTATTATATGTTTAGACGAATGATAATGAAAAGAAGAATGCGCGAAGGATAATAATAGAAGGAAAAAAAATATTATTTGTATCCAGTAAATGGTTTGTTTCACAAAAGATCGAAGATTCGAAGTGAACGTTGGGAAATTGTACTGCCGTTTGAACAAGGAGTATAATTTTAAAGCGCCCTTGATTCCTTTCTTAACGTTCAGCGAGAGGTTGTTTGTTTACATCCTTGTCGCAAATTATTTGCCTCCAAACAAAATACTACAAAAATGGTTTGATTTTTAAATGTCAATTGACCGTAAGTTTTGCGGTATGGCGATTACTTCTCGTGTCCAATATCCAACTTACAATATTGAGCCGTCACTTATTTGCATTTATAGATCAATAAAAGATGTAAACTGATGGTATTTTTAACTTTTGATAACTATTACATCTGTATTAAATTGCTTTACACGTAAAGATAGAAAAATATTTGTATATTAAGATCATAAGATATTACCGCTTTATTGCTGCTCTTGCTATTGGGTTCGGCATGGCACAATAACTAAATCGTCAATTGTTATAACACATGCGAGTACATCATAAAAATTGTTATAGGTTTCTGCGGCTCTTAATAAAACTATTTTAAACTTGTGATAACATTTATTTAGTACGAATGGAAAAATTAGTATCGTTTTACATTATATTATAAACAGCTTAAAGTGCATTCCACTGTCCGTAAAGTTTTAGTAAGCTATTAAATATTTTTATGTTTAGTACTCCGGTAGGTGTGACATTAATTTTCAGACGGAACATTAAAGAGGCTTAATGTCTCCCGTGAACGATTGGAGCCTGACATCTTTGTTTGCCTCATTTATCGCAGGGTACAGGCGTGGCTTCGTATAAAACTTTTACTTCTTTTACTTCAGATCAATGTAGTATCATAACGATAAAAATTTACAACCTGTTTAAAAGCAGTAATGTTGGTTTGAATGTCCGTGAAGCTACAAACGTCTTTGTGTGGTACAAATGTAGTTATATATAAATAGTTTTTAGATATGCATAGTGTCGCGGGAGTGCTATTTCGCCGCGTAGTCAGGCGTACGCAATTTGTGGACCATTTCTCTTCGCATGCCGCGCGACACTTCCGCGGATTGAAGCGAAAGATATTTGTGGATACACCATTTATTATTACGACCTTCATTCTTATTTTGAAAATAAATGTTAAAACCATTCACTTGCATTCCGACATCCATATTTTAAAGTACAAGTTATTTTATTGTGCTTCTTCTACAAAATATACAAATAGTTAACGTATTCGTAATTGTAAGGTTATTTTTATTGTACAATTGCACGGAAGAAATATTTTCTGGCAACGTCAAACGGCCACTTTTGCACTGTGTCCAGTTGTGCATAAAATGGCGAATGATGTGACTCTGTATTGTGTTCTAGTGTGCTGCATTCGCGGGACGCAATTTGTCGGACATTTCTCTCGTGTGTCGTCGTAACAAAGCTACGGATCGAGCTGACGTGAAACTATCGATAACTCTGTGCGGAATTAGTACCTTTGTTCTGATCGTCCTTCGTGTTTTCGCTCTTTTTTCCTTACATCTACATTTCGCCGGGTAACACCCATAACGAACGCGGTGGACGATTATTGTCTCGTTACGTTATACTAAAAACGTTTGAAAAGGTCGAACTAATTTGTGATAAAATCCTGGAATGAAACGAGATAATTCTTTATTTCTTCAGTTACATCGTATCGTGTAATCTATCCTTTTTGCAATGATAGAGAGTTAAAAGATTCAGTATTTTATTTCCCTATCTACCTGCGTCCGTACTTTATTTTACTGGCGTTTCAATGTGGAGCAATATTTTAGCGAATGGCAGTAGCAGGCGGCTCGGCGTTTAATCTCGCCGCTGGGCGTGGGCATCTCATTTTTGCGGCAATAGTAATGCCGAGCCAGAGCGTCGGCCCTGTCATAATTGTAGATGAACGGCGACACATCGCCGATATGAGATTCGACTGTGAATTCAAATAGACATTTTAAAACGTAAAACATTCGTAAAACACGTTCAGTTCGTGCTTACCCTGTTGAAATTGTTATTGGTATTTTCACTTTTATATTCTATCATTTTGTTCGCAGACTTTTCGGTATTGGATTTCATCAATATAATTGTGGCTTGGTTCGACATTTGAAACGCTATTCAAAATTTAATATATATATATTATGCTCCTTAAATAAACAGTGCAATAGATAAGTAGATACCTATGTACGCTTAGTTTAAAAAACTTTCGTTCGTAAAGTATAAAAACTTCGTAAAGTGTTTATTAAACGACTTGTGTACAAGTGTATGACGTTTTATGAAAATATATATAAAAGTACATTCGAGTACTAAAATGTTTAATTAATATGCCATGTAATTAATCGAGATATACACATTGCATGCTCCTAGCCGTGCCCCGCCGTAAAACTTAGGTCGGGCGTTCGTCTTCATAAACTGTGGAATTAACTATTTAATTAAGAAATTGTTTTCCCCTCTTTCACAATTTTGTAGATTTGCGTACCGAGCACGTTTCGTCTCGGGAGATTAACGATTAGGTTGCGATAACCGGAACAAACTGATACGTTTTATTTATCACTGAGATCAATTAGTAAACATATTATTAATTACACTTATTTATTTCGTTTTAAAATTTGGACCGTATAAATAATTTGCCAGAAATATCTCGTTCTCAGATAAAGTATATAACTTCGCGCGAGTGAGCGAGTCAGCTTTTAATATTAATTCATTTTATATTATATGTGACAGCAACTTAGTTTATCTTAATCCTGGAAAGGAGCATAGATTACTTAAAATAATATATTTGACTATAATATATAGTCAAATCTCATGAAATATTTTAAGGGGATAATGTTGTGCGGGAGTTCTTCAGAACCCCACGCGAATGAGCTCGTGTTAATCAAATAGTAACTAATTGTAATGTTGAAAGAAAACATCTCGAGGAAATCAATACGCTTTAGTGTTCTCTGTAACTTTCTTTAAATGTGCGTAAAGAATTCCAACCTGCACTTAGTCTAGAATGACATGTCAATTTGTGTACAATTCGTCTTATTAATGTATCCAAAAGAAACTTTTCAATGTGTCATTGAACAGTACTCGAAGGATTTAATCTTTCATTTGACATTTTGTATATTGTTCACGTCGCATGAGACAGACTGCGTTACTCACTTTGAATTCAATTTTGCTCGTCAGGGTGGGTCTTAAGATGACTGAAATGCACATAGACCTTTCACTTGATACTATACATCCAAAAGCCGGAAAGGCGTACAAATGCATTGTTTCAAACTTTTTAGTTATTCCATGAATAAAGTTAACGTTTTCGCATCCCTTGGACGCGAAGTTGACACTTCCTTTCTGGTAATATGTCAAACAAATATTTGACTTTAAAATAAGACTTAAATCATTTTTTTTTGTAACCATTTTTCTTTTTCTTAAGTTCGAGATATATCTTTTATTTTATATACGTTTTTTTTTTTCAAGAACTTATTTCGGTTTGGAACTGAAGTGATCTCAATTACATATTTCAAATTCCATTATACATGCGAATATCGTATGCAAACGAGTTTTCTTTATTTGGATATAATGATCGTTTATTCTTGAAAGGGAAGAAGAGGCTGCACTGATATGGTTGGCTCAAGTGAGTATAACAGCGTTTCTCGGCTCCTCGCAGCGGTTGTTTATCTGATCGAGGTTTCTGGAAGAAACTACAGACTGTTTGCTTTCCATTCGAGCGCGCGTGTTCGACGCCAAGTGGAGCGTTCCGCGACCACAAAATGCAATTATCGACCGCTGTCGGCCGGTGCGCTGCTTGGATTGCATTCCAATGTTACGGCTAAGAATAAGGTTGGATAGGTGCATATCACTTCTATAATCCGGCTAAGGGTAATTGACATTTGAGAAATGATATATTAATGCAGGACATAATAAGTAGGTAGTATGTGAATTGGGTATAACAGTGGTATCTCTTCAAATAGTTATTTCAACATTCATCTTCGCAGCAATAATCCTGATTATGATCAGTGTCAATATTTCACAGTCACTCCTGAAGACCAGGGTGTCTTCATTCCCGATTGGTGTCTTTATTAACAAAACAATCGGCCACGAAGCTAATTAAGTTTCGAGTGCTAGCTTCTAGCACTTCGTAGTTATTTATTATTACTTTTAAAAATTACTATATTTTCTTAAATAAAGATAATACAAATGACTTGGTGCGCGGATTTTTTTCTTATTTCCTTATCAATGTTAACCACATATTTCAATGGCTTTAATGCCATGTCCTGTGCACGACTTATTCAAATATAAAGTATTATTTGTTTAATCACATTTTATCGTATCTTGTTTGGTTGCTTAATACAGTTAAAAGTTAAATGGGCTTAATATAGTATAAATGTAGGCCAACTGATGGCTTCACTTTTCAAGTAAATTGGAAGTTATCCAAATATTGTGTAGGGTGCTTTGTTAATAAGATTGGCTTTTAAGTAACCGGTTAAAGAGAAGAGTGGAATATTAACAGAAATTCTTTTCTAGTATTCGAGTATATAACAGCTCTGTTTGTTTTCTTTTTGGACGCTCAAAAAAGGTTTACAGTTGGATTATATAAAGAAATATAGCGTAAGATTAAATTTTCAAGTTATTTTCATCATAATAATGTTTTCTTGATATGTTATATGTAGACTAATTTTGGAACTACATATTTCATGTGATTCAGTTCGTCGCAGTGACGATACGATGGAGACACTGAGACATGATGGAATATATACTCAGAAATGCCCCTTATGCTCGTAATATAACACATATCCCAGAGCCCTTAATGAGCTCATAAAGTATTATGTAACGAATAACGGAAATTCTTATAAAAAATACATATGTTATATTTATAGTGCCACTGTGTTTTACACACTTCGTACTACTGTTGCTCGCTCTGTGTGTAATTCTGTAGCCTTGTGCGCCAACTGAGAGCGTTTCAATTATCGCGATGCTACCTACAATTTCACACACAACGAGTTACCCTGCCGCGACAAAAGAAGTTTCACCGCAAACATTTTCTACTGGTGTTTTCGTTCTGTCTACAGTTTTTCGAAACTTACTAATTTGCATATTATTACTTGAACATAGCACAAACACGTGATTTAAATTAGATTAATTATTTTGAAGCTCAAAAATATTATCAAACCTTAATATAAAGTAACCTTAAGACAAAGTATAATGCAACGGACCATTGTTGGTGTAAATGTCAGTGCGGTCCCCGGGGCGAGGCGGACATCGGCGGCAAACCGTCGAGCTTTTTTAAATATCACTATCGAATGCCACGCGGAAATTGGGCCGTCTTAGTCTCCAAAGGGTTATTGTATCACGTAGGTCATAGTGTTGTTATGGCCCGTGTATTTCCACTGTACTATACCTTCTTAACCATTTTGACAGTGCTTTGCTTAACGCTTTAAAAGAAACGAAATAGTCTGGATCGCTAAATACTAGTATGTTCTCCGGATAACAATATGATAAGATATTATAAGATATAATATAGATCAAATTAACTAAAACTTGAAAAAAAAAACTTTTTTTAAATGCTTTTGCTCGATATAACTAAATAATTTATTGTGATTTAGATACCGTTTATAACTTTTTCTGTGTGATGTCAACAAGCCAGGAGTTTCCACTCTCCTAGTCTACGTTCACCTCCAATGTTAGTAATTTTAAATTCAAATCGAGCCATACCAAAGAACTGAGGGGATATTAAAATTCGTCGAGGTGTAAGAGCGCTTGCATCTTATCAGAATATCTACTATGGTAGCCGATCGGCGTCCGATGCAGACGTACAGAATGCAACAAAATATACACAGCTTTGATATTGTCTACAAAGATATCGGTGTCAGATATGGATAGTGATGAAATGGCAAGATTTGTACTCCATTGAAAGTATGTGTAACATTTTGTTATCGGTAACGGTAAGTAACTTTTACCAAATAAATGACTAATGTTTACGAGTATGTGTGTATGTAGATTGTTTTATGATGAATAAAATCATTTTTAGTTTTTTTTCATTATGCTAACATACTGAGTATGGTAATATTTATGTTATTTATTGTTTATCAGATTACTGCGCACTTCTAACTCATGACAAGAATAATTTAAACATTTAAGCGACTCGTTTCATTGCAAATCATTAAATCGTGTTCTTTACTGTGCAACGTAATTTTAAATAGGTGAAAAAATATTGATATTTATCAAAGTGCATAAGACGTATGTAAATGCCAAAGGTTTTTTCTAAGTTAAGACAACTATATTTGCATCTTTCCAGCTCATTTCAATTAGCAAATGCAGTAACTCGAGACAACGATATGTGAAGGCATTGTCTTACAATTGAGTAACTGTCAAACATCCGTATATAACCTTTGGTTAGATGTTCAGAGACATTAATCAACAATAAATTGGTGAAGTCTGAATAACTGTATATGTAGATATTTTCTGTAAGCAAACGGATGTGCATTGAAACCAATTTTCATTTAATAAGTGTCAAACGGTAGTAAACTGAAATGGCGTTATACTGCAAAATGGCGTTATAACGCAAGACCGCACAACGCAGGCGCTCCTGATAAAAATGAATACACTAGCGTGAGTGGTGCTGCCTCATCTGTTTATACTGCCTTTTCAGACTACGTATTGCTTTATAGGCTTTTCATTTGTAACGGTCTCAATATTGTTTGTTTATCCGACATTAAACATTGGGCTACAATGAGGGATGGTGAGATCCTCAATTCTAAATAAAAGTATTAATTGACATGTACAGTGTTTACGCGGAATTGCAATGCGAGCAGCGCCATTTTTAATATAAAGCAATTTTTACTACATAATTTGCATCTTGATCTAATGAATATGGTATCCTATTAACATGTATGATAAAATTCAAATGGGACAGTTACATACTAACTTGTACTAACTGGCACTAATACTATTCATATTCCTATTCCTGCACCCATCAACAGTTAATTTTAACTAATAGTCTTATGAATAACTTATACTTATACTATAAGTAACGATTTCTTTCACTCCTTTTCGAGGTCGACTATAGACGTCACTTGTGAGTGCCGCCTGCTCCTTTGGGAGCACCAACTCCCTTTACATAAAAATAAACTTTTTTTTGTGTGAAAAAAGCAACTTCTTTGTAATCCTAGTTCATGTTTCCAGTCGTAATCTACACTATAGACAGTAGGGTGAATTTTGTCCTTTTTATATTTGGGAATCGTATTGCGTACGACATTGAAGTCATATCGCCGACGCCGCTAGACCTACGCTATGAAGATATTGCCAGTGCTGACATTTTTATAAATTTTATGAAGATACGAAAGCTATAAATAGACAAAGTTGATATTTGTATTTTTGCAGGCATAGAAACGTCTTGATTCTGTTATATCCTTAGTAAGCGAAAAATATTTCATACGTAGAAAAGATATGGCAAGATTTATTACGTCTCGGACGGGAACATGGCGAAATGAAAAGATAAAAATCATGTGACATACAGCAATGATACCCGAGTTAATTGGCTTAGTGCCTTTACATTCATGTCTCATACCTTATCCCGATGTTTATTTATTTTAGATAAGACTTATTTATAGTATACAATATACATTTTCTGAAGCGAATAAAATTTTCGTTGGGAAACGGTAATTTTATTATTTTCATACATAAAATGTTCACATAAATGATTTCACGATCTCTTATTTTTCGGATTCAAATGGCATACAATACAATATGCTTCAAGTCTCTTGAGAAATTACTTAATATTTTTTTATTTTAATGAATATCAATTGTTGCGTATTGTCCGAAGAAAATGTAGCGACGTAAAACTTCTAATATTGTTAGAATGCGTTCTTAATTAATATTGTGATAATGTGTTAGTTACCTCGGTTTTATTGGAGAGATACCGGACTATATGTGATGGGACTGGACTAGAATGGGACTGGACTAGGTCAGGACTTCCTCGTGGCCTTTCCAGTGTCATTCGGAGAACTGCGCAATCTCCAAGGAAACGCACTGTTGTCCTCCGAGCGAAACGGTAACGTTGCTGAAGGAAAATATAATTAGGAAATTACACATAGCTTAAAATTCTTCGTAATGCTATGTTAAGATCATTCAGGATACGGCATTTTTTATCATGGTTTATGATGCTCGTCAAACTTGACATATTCTCACCAACTCTTCGTTGTTGCTGATGCTTGATTAGATGTATAACTTCAATGTGTATTTTACGGAATACTCACTTAATATGTTTTAATTGAATAAATGGGTTTCAGTGAGATTGATAACCAACAAAATATCGCTACTAACAGCACTGGTATATATGTGTGTTCCCTCAGGACCGAATAAACCATAATTTCCGTGAAGGTTGCTCAAAATCAATAGTCTTCTGCTTTAGAGAATCTAGAATGCCTTCGGAACCGGTGATCACGTTGTTCTGTTACCGGTAATTAAACCGGAACTGAGCACGCGTAGCTGTTTGAGAACGAAATAGGGTTGATAGTCACTGCGCACACAGACAAGCTTCGTTAAGCTATATTATATATCATATATATCACTTTTTTGTATGTATGTTCAAGAATGACTTTATTAGCTTAGTTGTCGTAATCTGTTATACTGTTCTTTTTTTTCAGAATTCCTTAAAAACGTTTCAGGTAAATATATATTTTTAAATTAAGTTACTTAACTTTTTTTATTTATTCGTCATTATCAGGTTATCTCAGTTCACTGCTGGACAAAGGCCATCCCGAAGACAACATCGCGCCCGGCCCTTGGCTTGTTAAGGTTGTTATTTAAATTAAGAAACAGATTTGTAGGCAATTACGTCTTTTATAGGACTCATGGGTATGTGAGAAATCTAAGACAATAATTGTATGTATGTTTATACAATATATAGCGTCAAGACGTTACTGGTCAGTATATCTTTCAATAAACATGTGCGCGTGAGTGCGTGTGTGTAGCGTGCGTGATCAGACACCTGCAAAATCAAGTGCAATATACATGACACATTTAGAATAATCAGATACTGCGCGAATCAGGTTCGTTTTTCAGCCAGCTGTCACATTTCACGCGAGGCCAATGCATCTACTACTTGTTCGCCTACGCGGATGGAGGCGCGCAACGTTGCTTGTTTGCGCTGTACGTTACCCAGTTATATTATATTACGTTAGCTTAAATACGATATACGTACTTCATTTGTGATATGTGACATATAAATAAATTAAACTAGTTGGAACAGAATGTTTAATATTTGGGAAGAAAATAACAGTCATATCCTGCATACCTTAGAGTCAAATAAATAAATAACCGTCACGCCAGGTCCCTAGGGGGGTAGGCAGAGAGCACCGAGTGCCGAACATCTCTGTCCTTACAAACCTGACGTGCTTCATCTTTACCTTTACGAACTTCGTTACCTTACAGTGCTCTAT